>CAUPSL010000677.1:0-27500 GCA_963514005.1 Raja brachyura | reverse complement strand
ATCCGGCTTTGCTCTTCACAAACCAAGTCAGAATGACGGTTGGTGAAGAATTCGAAAAACAGCTGAGCGTTCAGATGCTGCACGCGTCTCACGCACCAAAGCTGTTGGGGGGGGGGGGGGGGAGGGGCGTGTGTCCTCACACACAGCGGGTCCTTTGTAAGTTCTAAAGAAGGAACTGCAGATGCTGGAGAATCGAGGGTTACACAAAAAGCTGGAAAAACTCAGCGGGTGCAGCAGCATCTAAGGAGCGAAGGAGATAGGCGACGTTTCGGGTCGAGACCCTTCTTCAGTGTCAGACTGAGTTCCTCCAGCTTTTTGTGTAACCCTCTTTTGTAAGTTCGTCTGGAGTTCGGGGGGGAGAGCGTGTGTCATCACACACACTAAGCGTGCCCGCCCCCAGAGTCACACACGCTAAGCGCCGGCTCCAGTCACACACTAAGCGGGGAAGGGGGAAAGAAGTGGAAGAGTAGGGAGGGAGGGGGAGAGGGGTAGTGGGTAAGAGGGAAGGGGATGGGGGAGAGAGGGATGGGGTGGGAGGAGGAGGGGGGTGGGAGGAGGACGGGGGTGTCGGTGGAGGAGGGGGGTGGGAGGAGGAGGAGAGAGGGATGGGGATGTGTGAGAGAGATGTGGGGGAGGGATGGGGAGGAGGGAGATGGGGTAGGGGAGGGATGGTGAAGAGTGTAGAGGGGTTGGGGGAGAGAGGGGAAAGTGTGGGGTGGTAGAGAGGAAGGGGGCAGGGTAGGGGAAGTCCATCTATTCCCCACTCCCTATCAGCCCCAATCCTCTTTCTCTATTCCCACACACGTGATCACGTGCTTCCACACAGGCTGCGGGGGGAGGGGCCGGGGCTGGGGCCAAGGTAGATGTAAATGAGATCCGTTCCGATTGGCCATTTGTGAGGGATGGCATTGTGACATCACACAATGGAACGTGCTGGAACATCAGGGGGAGGGGGGGCTGGGGCAGATGTAAATGAGATCCATTCCGATTGGCCATCTGTGAGCCTTGGGCATTGTGACATCGCATGATGGAATGTTTACCAACATTCTATGGGTGAGAGCAGTTTGATTTTTGAAAAAGGGAGGGGGGGGGAATGATTTCATTAAAAACGTGAGGGGGAGCGCCATTGGGAGCGTAACGTCTGGGCCGGTGGAAAAAACAGCGGCGTCCGAGGGTCCGGTTTTGGCGGAGCGTGACATCAAAGGGCGGAGATGCGGCAGACGGTTGTCGGCAGCAGCCACAGTTTTAATATATACTAGACCAAGTGCAGACCCGTTGGGTCTGTTCCCCCAACGTGTGGTTGCAGGGGAGAGGGAGGGAAGGGAGGAGGGGAGAGAGGGGTGGGGGAGGGAGAAGTGGAAGTGGGGAGGGAGGGTGAGAGGTGTAGGGGAGAGTGGCGGAGGTGGGAGAGAGAGAGGGGGAAGGGGGAGTGGTGGAAGAGGGAGAGAGTAGTAGGGGAAATGGATGGGGAGAGAGGGAGGGAGGGGAGAGAGAGGGTGGGTGAGGGAGAGAGGTGGGGTGGGAGAGGGGTGGGGGAAGGGAGAGAGGTGGAAGAGGGAGAGAGGGGTAAGGGGAAGTGGGTGGGAGGGAGTGGTGGAAGAGGGACAGGGTTAGGGGGGAAGGGGGCGGGGGGAGAGAGGGAAGGGGAAGGTGGAGAGCAGGAAGGGGGTGGGGAGAGAGGGAAGGGGTGGGAGGAGGAGGGGGGAAGGGGGGAAGAGGGGGAGATGAGAGCAGAGGGGTGGTGGAGAAGAGGGGAGGAAATGGACAGGTGGTGGGGAGGGGAGAGAGGGAGGAAGAGGGGAGGGGAGGTGGAGAGAGAGTGGAGGGGGAGAGAGAGGAGAGGGAGAGAGTGGAAGGGGAGAGAGAGAAAGGGGAGGGAGAGTTGACTTTCCTGTCGAACTAAATCAAATAAGATTTTGAAAATGAAAAATAATTTAGATCGATCGCTGTCGAGAAACGAAGTCCGAATTACCGTTGGGGAAGAATGTTCTGGAAAAGGTTTCAAAAGCAACGCGAGCAAGCAATGTTCCCCCCAGTCACATGTGTGGGGGATAGTGGTACAGTGTCCCCTAGTCACATGTGTGGGGGATAGTGGTGCAGCGTCCACCTAGTCACATGTGTGGGGGATAGTGGTGCAGTGTCCCTCTAGTCACATGTGTGGGGGATATTAGGTGGTACAGTGTCCCCCTAGTCACATATGTGGGGGATGAGGTACAGCGTCCCCCTAGTCACATGTGGGGGGGAAGTTGTACAGTGTCCCTCTAGTCACTTGTGTGGGGGAAGTGGTAGTGTCCCCCTAGTCACATGTGTGGGGGATATTAGGTGGTACAGGTCCCCCTAGTCACATGTGTGGGGGAAGTGGTAGTGTCCCCTAGTCACATGTGTGGGGGAAGTGGTACAGTGTCCCCTAGTCACATGTGTGGGGGAAGTGGTACAGTCTCCCCCAGTCACATGTGTTGGGGAGCAGTATAGTGTCTCCCTAGTCACATGTGTGGGGGATGAGGTATAGTGTCTCCCTAGTCACATGTGTGGGGGGGGGGGGAGTGGTGCAGTGTCCCCTTGTCACATGTGTGGGGGAAGTGGTACAGTGTCCCCTAGTCACATGTGTCGGGGATGAGGTACAGTGTCCCCCTCGTCACATGTGTGGGGGGGAGTGGTACAGGTCCCCCTAGTCACATGTGTGGGGGGCAAGTGGTACAGGTCCCCCTAGTCACATGTGTGGGGGAAGTGGTACAGGTTCCCCTAGTCACATGTGTGGGGGAAGTAGTATAGGTCCCCCTAGTCACATGTGTGGGGGAAGTAGTGCAGTGTCCCCCTAGTCACATGTGTAGGGGGGGGGTGGGGCAGCATGTCCCTGAAGGTGGGTGAGGGGGTTAGAGAGGGGTGAGGTAAGGGGAAGGGGAGGGGAGAGGGGAAGGTGAGAGGAGAGGGGTTATGGAGAAGAGGGGAGGAAAGGGAGGTGGAGAGGAGGAGAAACAGGGGTAGGGGAGAGTTGGAGAGAGAGTGGAGGGGGAGGGAGAGAGAGTGAAAGGAGAGGGAGAGAGGTGTGGAGAGAGAGGGGGTGAGAGAGGAGGGGGAGAGAGAGGGAAAGGAGAGGGGGAGAGGTGGGAGGGGAAGGAGAGGGGAAGAGTGGTGAGTGAGGGGAAGAGAGGTAGCAGGGAGTGGTGCAAGAGCGATGGGAAGGGGGTGGGGGGGAGATGGGAATGAAGAGGGGTGGGAGCGATAAGGAGAGAGGGAGATGGAGGGGAGAGGGAGGAGAGGGGGTAGGGGGAGTGGTGGAAGAGGGACAGAGGGGTAGGGGGAAGGGGGTGGGAGGGAGTGGTGGAAGATGGACGGGGAAGGGGGAGAAGGAAGGGGCAGGGGGACAGACGGAAGGGGGGTGGGGGAGAGAGGGAAGGGGGTGGGAGGAGGAGGGGGGTGAGGGGAGTGAGGGGAGAGGGGAAAAGGGCAAGGTGAGAGTAGAGGGGTGGTGGACAAGAAGGGAGGAAAGGGAGAGGTGGCGGGGAGAGGAGAGGGGGAGGGGAGGTGGAGAGAGAGTGAAGTGGGATAGAGAGGAGAGGGAGAGAGAGGAGAGGGAGAGAGAGGAGAGGGAGAGAGAGGAGAGGGAGAGAGAGAAAGGGGAGGGAGAGTTGACTTTTCTGTAGAATTAAATCAAACACAACAAAAGAATTTAAAAGAAAATGGTGGAAAATGTGGGTAAATTTAGCGGAGCAAATAACAGAGAATTAAAACTGTTAAAAATGCTGTAAATTGAAATAGAGAATTTTTAAAAATGGATTTTAAATGGTTTTTTTAAGCATTTAAAAAAAATTACTTGTCTAATATAAAGTATAGATACGCAATGAAAACCAGAAAATGTGGAAATCGGCAAAGAAAAAAGCAATCTCTTCAAAGTGGAGTAATGGAGTCCTTTGAAAAAATAGAGAATATTAAAAAACTGGGAAAATGTGTGTTAATTTGGCAGAGCAAATAACGGAGAACTTAATAAAAAGAATTATTCAAATATACATAAATATTGAAAACATCGTCTACGTTTACCTTTTGAAAAAAGTTTTTTGAAAGCGGAGAGAGGGGGAAGAGTGGGGAGGGGGAGGGAAGGAAGGGGGAGAGAGGGGTGGGGGAGGGAGGGGGAAAGGTGGGGAATGGGGAGAGAGAAGTGGGGAGGGAGGGTGAGAGGTGTAGGGGAGAATGGTGGAAGTGGGAGAGAGGGAGGGGGAAGGGGGAGTGGTGGAAGAGGGAGAGAGGAGTAGGGGAAAGGGGTGGGGGAGATAGGGAGGAAGCGGAGAGAGAGGGTGGGGAGGGAGAGAGGTGGGGTGGGAGAGGAGTGGGGGAAGGGAGAGAGAAGTGGAAGGGTGGGGAGGGAGGGGGAGAGGGGTAGGGGAAGTGGTACAGTGTCCCCCTAGTCACATGTGTGGGGGATATTAGGTGGTACAGTGTCCCCCTAGTCACGTGTGCAGGGGGGGGTTGGGGCAGCATGTCCCTGAGGGTGGGTGAGGGGGTTAGAGAGGGGTGGGGTAAGGGGAAGGGGAGAGAGAGGAGAGGGGAAGGTGAGAGGAGAGGGGTTATGGAGAAGAGGGGAGGAAAGGGAGGTGGAGGGGAGAGGAGAGGGGGTGAAACAGGTGTAGGGGAGAGGTGGAGTGAGAGTGGAGTGGGAGGGAGAGAGAGTGAAAGGAGAGGGAGAGAGGTGTGGAGAGAGGGGGGGAGAGAGAGGGAAAGGAGAGGGGGAGAGGTGGGAAGGGGAAGGAGGGAAGAGTGGTGAGTGAGGGGTAGCAGGGAGTGGTGCAAGAGCGATGGGAAGGGGGTGGGGGGGAGATGGGGATGAAGTGGGAGAGAGAGGGGGTGGGAATGGTAAGGAGATTGGGGGATGGAGAGGGGGAGAGGGAGAAGGAGCGGGGGGTGGGGGAAGGTGTGAGAGGGTTCAGGGAGGGTTGAGAGTGGGGAGGGAGGGGAAGGGGGGAGAGAGAGAGAGAGTGTGGAGGGAGGGGGAGAGTGGTGTGGGGAGGGGGAAGAGTGAGGAGGGATCTTCAAAGTGGAGTCCTTTGAATAAAGAGAGAATATTAAAAAACAGGGAAAATGTGTGTTAATTTGGCAGAGCAAATAACGGAGAACTTAATAAAAAGAATTATTCAAATATACATAAATATTGAAAACATCGCCTATGTTTACCTTTTGAAAAAAGTATAAATCGATAATAAGATTTTCAAAACAAAAGTATCAAATGAAAAATGACATCACGGCAGAAATCCAGCGTTTAGATCGATCGCTGTCGAGAAACGAAGTCCGAATGAGCGTTGGGGAAGAATATTCTTGAAAAGGTTTCCAAGGCAACGCCAGCCGGCAATGTCCCCCCAGTCACATGACCACACAGGCTGCGGGGGGAGGGGCCGGGGCTGGGGCCAAGGCAGATGTAAATGAGATCCATTGCGATTGGCCATTTGCGAGGGATGGCATTGTGACATCACACAATGGAACGTGCTGGAACATCAGGCGGGCAGGGGGCTGGGGCTGGGGCAGATGTAAATGAGATCCGTTCTGATTGGCCATCTGTGAGCCTTGGGCATTGTGACATCGCACGATGGAATGTTTACCAACATTCTATGGGTGAGAGCAGCCGACTATATTCTGTTGTGCTGAAGTAAAGCAAGAATTTCATTGTCCTATCTGGGACACATGACAATAAACTCTCTTGAATCTTTAATGGCCACAGATTCACAACGCTCTGGGTGGAAACGTTTCTCCTCATCTCAGTCCCAAATGGCCACAGATTCACAAATCTCTGGGTGGAAAAGTTTCTCCTCACCTCAGTCTTAATTGGCCAAAGATTCACAACTCTCTGGGTGGAAAAGTTTCTCCCCATCTCAGTCTTAAACGGCCGACTCCTTATTCTTAAACTGTGGCCCCTGGTTCTGGACTCCCCCAACATCAGGGACATGTTTCCTGCCTCTAGCAGGTCTAACCACATCTAACCCTTAATTATCTTATAGGTTTCAATAAGATCCCCTCTCATCCTTCTAAATTCTAGTCAATATAAGACCAGGCCACATTTTGAATATTGTGAGCAGTTTTGGGCCCCGTATCTGAAGAAGGATGTGCCGGCTCTGGAGAGGGTCCAAAGGAGGTTTACAAGAACCATCCGAGGAATGAGTGGGTTAACATACGATGAGCGTTTGTCGGCACTGGGCCTGTACTCACTGGAGTTTAGAAGAACAAGGGGGGGGACCTCATTGGAACTTCACCCGCAAAGTGAAAGACCTGGAAAGAGTGGATGTGGAGAGGACGTTTCCACTAGTGCGAGAGTCTAGGGCCAGAGGGCACAGCCTCAGAATTAAAGGACGTTCTTTCAGGAAGGAGATGAGGAGGAATTTATTTAGCCAGAGGGTGGTGAATCTGTGAGATTATGTGGAGAGGATGTTTCCTCTTTTGGGAGGGTCTCAGACCAGAGTGCACAGCTTCAGAATTAAAGAATGGTCCTTTAGGAAGGAGATGAGGAGGAATTTCTTTAGCCAGAGGGTGGTGAATCTGTGGGATTCATTGCCGCAGACGTTGGTGGAGGCCACAAGTCTGTGGATATATTTAAGGCAGAGATAGATAGATTGTTGATTACTGCGGGTGTCAAGGGGGAGAAGGCAGGAGAATGGGGTTAGGAGGGAGAGATAGATCAGCCGGGATTGAATGGCAGAGTAGACTCGATCGGTCGAATGGCCTAATTCTGCTCCATAATGAAGAGATGAAACTTAGGATGACTGTGAAATTAGAACTCAGGTGGGGGAGGGGATTGGGGGAGAGAGAAAGCAAGGGTTACTTGAAGTTAGAGAAGTCAATGTTCATACCACTGTGGGTGTGAGCTGCCCGAGCGAAATATGAGGTCCTGCTCCTCCAATTTGCGCTGGGCCTCAATCTGTATCTCTCCACATCACTCACTGTCTATATCTCTTGTTCTTCTCTCCCCTGACATAGTGTGAAGATGGGTCTCGATCCGAAATGTCGCACATTCCTTCTCTCCACAGATGCTGCCTGACCCACTGAGTTACTCCAGTACTTTGTACCTGTCCATGTTCTCCACAGATGCTGCCTGACCCACTGAGTTACTCCAGCATTTTGTACCTGTCCATGTTCTCCAGAGATGCTGCCTGACCCAGTGAGTTACTCCAACACTCTGTGTCTTTTTGTCTATTAACCGGCATCTGCAATTCTTTGTGTCCACATTTTGGACCCAAGTTTACCATATTTGGCATGGTAGAGTTGTTGCCTCACGGCGCCAGAGACCCGAATTCAATCCCGAGTGCTGTCTGTAAGGAGTTTGCACGTTCTCCACGTGACCAGCGTGGGTTTTCTCCGGTGCTCTGATTTCCTCCCACACTCAAAAAAGCATGCAGGTTTGTAGGTTAATTGGCTTCGGTAAAGATTGTAAATTGTCCCCTGTGTGTGTAGGATAGTGTTAGTGTGCGGGGATCGTTGGTCGGCACGGACTCAGTGGGCCGAAGGAAGGGCCTGTTTCCGCGCTGTATCTCTAAACTAAACCAGTGTGTGAACGGGCGATCGCTGGTCGGCACGGACTCGGTGGGCCAAAGGAAGGGCCTGTTTCCGCGCTGTATCTCTAAACTTAAGTGATTTTATAACGAGGATCTTTTTTAATATATAATGATTACTAACCTGTCATTCGTGGCCCTTCTGGACTTTGCTGAAAATGATCAGAAAAGAAGAATTATTTGGTATTTCAAGTCAAATTGGACGATTTATTTCACGCTGCCCTGTCTGTCCTGGGCCTCCTCCACTGTCAGAGTGAGGCCCAGCCCAAATTGGAGGAACAGCACCTCATATTGCCAGCATTTACTTCGAGAGGGCTTGTATACAAAACAAGGCCGTAAATGCTGAGGCTCCACAAGGCCCTGGTCAGGCCACATTTCGAGTATTGTGAGCAGTTTTGGGCCCCGTATCCGAGGAAGGATGTGCCGGCTCTAGAGAGGGTCCAGAGGTTTACAAGAACCATCCCAGCAATGAATGGGCTAACTAACATACGATGAGCGTTTGTCGGCGCTGGGCCTGTACTCACTGGAGTTTAGAAGAATGAGGGGGGACATGATTGAAACTTCACCCAAACAGTGAAAGGCCCGGAAACAGCTTCTTCCCCACAGCCACCAGGCTATTAAACACAACTCAAACAAAACTCTGAACTATAACAGCCTATTGCAGTTTATCTGTTTACTGATGCGTATATATATATATATATATACTATGGTGTATGGACACACTGATCTTATCGGTATTTATGACTACAATATCCTGTTGTGCTGCCACAAAGCAAGAATCTCATTGTCCTATCTGGGACACATGACAATAAACTCTCTCTAACTCTCTACATGTCTCTGTCTGTCCCTCACTCTCTCTGTGCCCCCCCTCACTCCCCGTCTGTCTCTCTCTCCGTCTCCCTCCCTCTCCATCTGTCTCTCTCTCCGTCTCCCTCCCTCTCCATCTGTCTCTCTCTCCCCTCCCTCTCTGTCTGTCTCTCTCTCTCTCCCTCCCTCTCTGTCTGTCTCTCCCTCCGTCTCCCTCCCTCTCTGTCTCTCTCTCCCTCGCTCTCCGTCTGTCTCTCTCCCTCCGTCTCCCTCCCTTCCCCTCTCTCTGTCCCTCTCTCTCTCTTGCTCTCTCTCTCCCTGGGTATGTTACAAAACTTACCTTTAGCAGTGCTGCAGTACTGCCGCTGGCCGTGTGCACGACTTTGGCGCCTTTTGGGGCGGGGGGCGGAGTTAAAATGTGGTTTTCCCCTTGCCATCCGGAGCTTTCTGTTGTCGGAATGCGAGCTATTTTTGGAGATTCGTTCCGACTGCCGGTAAGTCCGTTTTTTTTAAAAATAAATAGCCGGACTATTTCATCACTGCAGTACAATAAAAATTAGCTCCTAATGCCGTGAGCGCCGACAACGGGGATGGATTTTACGTAAGGGACAGGTAAGTGAAAGCTGTTTATTTTTACATATAAACTTGCTTTTTTGGGGGATCTTAATCAATATTTCATGTTGCGAAACGGTGATTTAGTCCCCATATGAACCGGCAGAATTTTTCCTGACGATATTCACCGCAACCGCAACGTTCTAATCCATCGCATTCCAGAAAATCCCACTCGCAAGCTGTTTAAAATGCCCATTAATTTACAGGTATTAAAGCCTCTAAATTAATGACAATTTGATTTAAAAATCATGTTATATTGCGAATTATTGTGTGACTGTTAATTAGACACTTCGGCTTTAATTTTGTTTTTATTTTTTTCTTAAGAAATGGATAAATGTTTAGATCTAGTAATTGAATTTTGTAATTGGCTACAATTGGGTAACTAACTAATTATATGCTTTAATTTCAGGTCATCCAAGTAAGATTGTTTCATATTTGTTTCAGAATACTTCAATCTATAATAACTGAAAATTTCTTTCAGTTCTCTTAATTTTTAAGGAAGTTATGGGCTTTTGACTGTCCTCGATCACAGCTTTTGTGTTAAGTCAATAGAAAAGCAATAGGAAGCAAGATGCTAATTTCCGTGTATGAAAATGGCCATAACTTTTGTAATACTGAAGATATGAAAGTGAATTAGGTGTCAAATTAAACTTATTTTTATGCTTTATCTGATGGGATAAATTGTAGACTTGATTTTTAAAATCTCAAAATTTTGTACCATTGCTAGTCTCTCTCTGACTCTCTCTCTGTCTCTCTCTCTCTCTCTCTCTCTCTGTCTCTCTCTCTGTCTCTCTCACCAGGGTCCGGGTTCATCTTCATCTTGTTCCCGCGCTCGCTCGCGCGCTCCAACCGCCAACCCCGCGCCCGCCCGCGCGCAGTGGCCGCTTACCCCGCCTGGAGGACCGGCCTGGAGGACCACGATCGCCCGCCGGCCTGGAGACAGAGCACGAGGAGAGCGCGGACCCTCCCCGGGGGGGGGGAGACGAGACGGGAGCGCGCGGTGATGACGACAGCGGGGAGTGACGGCGGGGGGGGCGTGCGCTGAGGGTGACGCATGCGCAGCGCGACCCCCCCCCCTCCGGCCAGACAGCCGTATTTAAAATGGCTGCCTATGACTCCACTCGCGTGTTAAAGACGGAACTGCAGATGCTGGAGAATTGAGGGTTACACAAAAAGCTGGAGAAACTCAGCGGGTGCAGCAGCATCTAAGGAGCGAAGGAGACAGGTAACGTTTTGAGTCGAGCCCCTTCTTCAGGCTGACTTCACTCGCATTGACTTCAATGGGGACTGCCAGTATTAAAGATGGCCCCCTATGACCTTTTATTTATTTATTTATTTGTTCCGGACAGGTAAAGACATAATTAGGAATAAATAGCAACAACAAAATCGAAATAGTCAAACAATTGGACATTCCAGGCAATATTTGCAAAACAATGAAAAGCAGAAAGCAAAATTTAAATGAGCAACTCTTTCTTTACAAGCTTGAAAAGGAGTGAGAAGAAGAATAACTTATTTAATCTAACCCCTTTTCCCTAAACCCTTCTTCCACATTTAATAATTAATTAAATAATAAATTATTATCACCATTATTAATAACATTGCTAATAATAATAATAATGATAATGCATCAATAGTAAAGTAATATGTAACATAATATACAATATATAATCTACTATAGCTAATCATTCATTTGAGATATAATTTAACCATCTATGTCTAGTACCCCAGACAATTTTTAGAGATGCATACGGACATATATATACATACAACTGATAAACACATAAACACATACAAGTAATATGTATTTAAACTAGAAAGGCTGGGGGGAGGGACTCGGGTAGAGGGGGCTAGGGGACAGGGTGTGGGGCAAGAGGCAGAGAAGGGAAGTACTCGGACCAAAAATGTAGGCGAGAGAGAGGAAAAAGATAATAAACAGAGAATAAGGGATGGTGGGTTTCTAAAATGTGTATATTTTAATGCTAGGAGCATTGTAAGAAAGGTGGATGAACTTAGAGCCTGGATTGACCAGGAAATATGATGTGGCAATCAGTGAAACATGGTTGCAGCATGGCTGTGATTGGAAACTAAATATTCCAGGATTTCGTTGCTTCAGGTGAGATATAATTGGAGGTACCAGAGGTGGAGGTGTGCATTGCTTGTCAGAGAAGATATTACAGCAGAGCTTTGGCAGGATAGATTAGAGGGCTCGTCTAGGGAGGCTATTTGGGTGGAATTGAGAAGTGGGAACGTTGTAGCAACACTTTTAGGGGTGTATTATAGAGCGCCAAATGGGGAGCGAGAATTGGAAGAGCAAATATGCAAGGAGATAGCAGGTATTAGTAGTAAGCACAGGGTAGTGATTGTGGGAGATTTCAATTTTCCAAAAATAGACTGGGAAACACATTCTGTAAATGGGCTGGATAGTTTGGAGTTTGTAAAATGTGTGCGGGATAGTTTTTTGCAGCAATACATAGAGGTATCGACAAGAGAAGGGGCAGTGCTGGACCTCCTGTAAGGAAATGACGCATGTCAGGTGACAGAGGTATGCGTTGGTGAGCACTTCAGGTCCAGTGATCACAATACCATTAGATTCAATGTAATTATGGAGTGAGTCAGAACTGGACCAAGGGTTGAGATTTTTGATTGGCTAACTTTGAGGGAATGCGTAAGGATTTAAAAGGAGAGTTTTATGGGAAAGATGCAGAAGAGAAATGGAAGACATTTAAAGGGGAAATTGTAAGAGTACAGAATCTTTATGTCCCTGTTCGGTTGAAAGGAAATAGTAAACATTGGAAAGAGCCATGGTTTCCAAGGGAAATTGGACACTTGGTTCGAAAAAAGAGAGATATCTACAATAATTATAGGAGGCATGGAGTAAATGAGGTGCTGGAGGAGTATAAAGAGTGTAAAAAGAATCTTACGTAATAAATTAGAAAAACTAAAAGAAGATATGAGGTTGCCTTGGCAAGAAAGGTGAAAGTAAATCCAAAGGGTTTCTACAGCTAAATTAATAGCAAAAGGATAACGAGGGATACAATTGGACCATTACACAGCCAGAATGGACAGCTATTGGCAGAGCCAAAAGAGATGGGGGAGATATTGAACAATTTATTTTCTTCGGTATTCACCAAGGAGAAGGATATTGAACTCTGTGAGGTAAGGGGGAAACGTAGAGTAGCTATGGAAACTATGAGATTCAAAGAGGAGGAAGTACTGACACTTTTGAAAAATATAAAAGTGGATAAGTCTCCAGGTCCTGTCAGAATATTCCCTGGACATTGAGGGAAGTTAGGTTAGCAATAGCAGGGGCTATGACAGAAATATTTCAAATGTCATTAGAAATGGGAATAGTGCCGGAGGATTGCTCATGTTGTTCCATTGTTTAAAAAGGGTTCAAAGAATAAACCCAGCAATTATAGACCTGTTAGTTGTCCACGTCAGTGGTGGGCAAATTAATGGAAAGGATACTTAGAGATAATATATATAAGCATCTGGAAAAACAGGGTCTGATCAGGAACACTTAACATGGATATGTGCCTGGAAGGTCATGTTCGACAAACCTTCTGGAATTTTTTGAAGAGGTGACTAGGGAAATTGATGAAGGTAACGCAGTGGATGTTGCCTATATGGATTTCAGTAAGGCCTTTGACAAGTTTCCCCATGGAAGTTTGGTTAAGAAGGTTCAACCTTTGGGTGTTAATGGTGGAGTAGCAAGATGGATTCAACAGTGGCTGAATGGGAGATGCCAGAGAGCAATGGTGGATGGCTGTTTGTCAGGTTGGAAGCCGGTGACCAGTGGGGTGCCTCAGCGATCTGTGTTGGGTCCACTGTTGTTTGTCATGTACATCAATGATCTGGACGATGGGGTGGAAAATTGGATAAGTAAGTACGCAGATGATACTAAGATAGGTGGTGTTGTGGATAATGAAGTAGATTTTCAAAGTCTACAGAGAGGTTTGGGCCATTTGGAAGAGTGGGCTGAAAGATGGCAGATGGAGTTTAATGCTGATAAGTGTGAGGTGCTACATCTTGGCAGGACAAATCAAAATAGGACATACATGGTAAATGGTAGGGAATTGAGGAATGCTGTGGAACAGAGGGATCTAGGAATAACTGTGCATAGTTCCCTGAAGGTGGAATCACATGTAGATAGGGTGATAAAGAAAGCTTTTGGTGTGTTGGCCTTTATAAATCAGAGCATTGAATATAGGAGTACGGAAGTAATGTTAAAATTGTACAAGGCATTGGTGAGACCAATTCTGGAGTATGGTGTACAATTTTGATTTCCTAATTATAGGAAGGATGTCAACAAAATAGAGAAAGTACAGAGGAGATTTACTAGAATGTTCCCTGAGTTCCAGCAACTAAGATACAGAGAAAGGTTGAACAAGTTAGGTCTTTATTTTTTGGAGCGCAGAAGGTGAAGGTGGGACTTGATTGAGGTCTTTAAAATGCTGAAAGGGATAGACAGAGTTGACATGGATAAGCTTTTCCATTGAGGGTAGGGAAGATTCAAACAAGAGGGCATGACATGTGAATTAAGGAACAGAAGTTTAGGGGTAACATGAGGGGGGAACTTCTTTAATCAGAGAGTGGTGGCTGTGTGGAATGAGCTTCCAGCTGAAGTGGTGCAGGCAGGATCGATTTTAACATTTAAAAGTAAAGTAGATAGGTATATGGATGGGAAGGGAATGGAGGGGTATGGTCTGAGTGCAGATAGATGGTACTAGGGGAAAATAAATGTTCGGCACAGACTGGAAGGGCCAAGAGGGCCTGTTTCCGTGCTGTAATTGTTATATGGTTATGAAGTAACCAAAAAACATAAATAAACAATAAATGAAATAAATAAACATTAACCGCTGTTTGTCAACCATCTCCTTCATCCCTGTACCTTGTGAAAAAGAGTAGTTTGTATGTCATTTTGAACTGGTTCAAGTTTGGACATTGCTTTAACTCCACATTCAAACTGCTCCACAATCCCACTCCACAGACCGAAATACAAAACGTTTTTCTGGTCGTGCGGACTCTTAGTACTTTAAAATTAAATATTCTTAAATTAAAACCCTCCACTCGCTCATTCTTGGTTGGTTCTTGGTCTTGGTGACTTGGTCCTCCAAAATATTCCAACTGGAATTTAAACTGGAGTTAGTGAAGGGAGGGGTTAAGCCAGAGAGGGTTATTGGGAAGAAAGTGCCACTTTAAATTTAGTTGCATCTGGCTTGGTTTGGTGGAGATTACTCCATGCTTTAATAGTGCGTGGGAAGAACGAATTACTGTACACATCTGTCTTTGTGGCTGGGACCACAAATTGGATCGAATGCCCTCGTCTGCTCCTAATTGGTTTGGGGTTGGTGTAGGTCTTGTGATCTATGTCTAGCTGACCATTTAACATTTTGTAGAAACAGGTCAAACAGTGAGCTTCACGTCTGTCTTGGAGAGGGTTCCACCCCAGAGAATTCATAAGTTTGGTGACACTCGCTTCTCTCTCGTAGGTGTTTGTAACAAATCGAGCGGCCTGTCTTTCGACACGTTCAATGGATGAAATGTTTTTATCTGTGTATGGGTCCCAAGCTGCAACTGCGTAGTTCAGATGAGGTCTAACGAGGGTGAAATACAGCTTCTCCTTGACAGAAGCTGAACAATGATGGAAGTTGTGCCTCAGGAAGTTTAGGACACCTGTCCTAAAATTGAATAAACATTGAATAATTTTTGTATATTTCCATGTAAGTTTTTATGTTTGGCCCTAAACATTATCTGTTCTGTTTTAAATGCAACCAAATCTGCTACTTTTAATAATTTTGACTGTAAGAATAATGAATTAGTGTGATCCAGATACCTGACATTGTGAATAATGCGTATTGCTCTTTGTTGCAGAATTGTTAATGAATGTAGCGAACTTTTATAGTTATTGCCCCAGACTTCTGCACAGTAATTTTAATAGGGTAAGATTAGTGAACAGTAGAGAATGTGGAGTGATTTGTGATCCAGAACCTGCTTGACTTTGTGTAATACAGAAATGCTTTTTGACAGTTTAGATTGTACATGTTTAATGTGTGATTTCCAGCTGATTCTATCATCCACTACAACCCCAAGAAATGTATTTTCATGAACTCATTCAATTTCAACCCCATTTATCTTTAAATTCGCTTGTGTATTTGTTCTGCAATGACCAAATAACATTATTTTGGTTTTTCTCAAGTTTAATGACATTTTGTTCCTGTCAAACCAAGGTTTCAGTTTGCCCATTTCTTTTGTTATTTTGTCCAGTTGTTGTTTTAAAGTCTCCCCAGAACAAAAAAATATGTGTCGTCTGCGAACAAGACCAGCCTCAAGGCATTGGACACATTACAAATGTTGTTTATATACATGATGAATAGTTTTGTACCCAACACTGACCCCGGGGGACACCACAAGCAATGTCCAAACATGTCGTACTGTCGCTGCCCAGCTTCACAAACTGTCAAAGAAGGAACTGCAGATGCTGGAGAATCGAGGGTGCACAAAAGGCTGTAGAAACTCAGCGGGTGCAGCAGCATCTAAGGAGATAGGCGACGTTTCGGGTCGAGACCCTTCTTCAGACTGGTTAGGGATCAGGGAAACGAGAGATATAGAAGGTGATGTGGAGAGATAAAGAACAATGAATGAAAGATATGCAAAAAAGTATTGATGATAAAGGAAACAGGCCATTGTAAGCTGTTTGTAGTGTGAAAATGAGAAACTAGTGCGACTTGGGTGGGGGAGAGATGGAGAGAGAGGGAATGCCAGGGCCCGAGGGCTGAGGGAGAGGT
This sequence comes from Raja brachyura, assembly GCA_963514005.1. The sequence goes on along the minus strand of CAUPSL010000677.1, from coordinate 11,764 downwards.
GGGAAGGAGAGGAGACAGCAAGGGTTAACAGAATTGAGAAAATTCAATGTTTAAGCTCAGAGGATGCAGACTCCCCAAGCGGAATATGAGGTGCTGTTCCTCCAACTTGCGGTGTTGCTCACTCTGGCAGTGGAGGAGGCCCAGGACCAAGAGGACGGATACAGAATGGGAGGGGGAGTTGAAGTGCTGAGCCACCGGGAGGTCGGGTTGGTTATTGCGGACCAAGCGGAGGTGTTCGGCGAAACGATCGCCAAGCCTCCGCTTGATCTCACCAATATAGATCAGCTGGCATCTGGAGCAATGGATGCAGTAGATGAGGTTGGAGGAGGTGCAGGTGAACCTCTGTCGGACCTGGAAAGACTGCTTGGGTCCCTGAAAGGAGTGGAGGGGGGAGGCGAAGGGACAAGTGTAGCATCTCTTGTGGTTGCAAGGGAAAGTGCTCGGGGAAGGGGTGGAGAGAGAGACAGAGAAAGAGAGAGAGGGAAAGTGACAGTGCGATAGATAGATAGAGAGAGATAGAGAGAGATAGAGATACACAGAGAGGAAGAGATAGAGGGCAGAGAGAGAGAGAGAGACACACAGAGAGAGAGAGAGAGGGAGAGACACAGAGAGAGATAGAGAGGGACAGACAGAGAGAGACATGGACAGAGAGAAATACCGAGAGAGAGAGACAGAGAGAGAAACACCGAGAGAGAGAGAGCGAGAGAGAGAGACAGAGAAAGATAGATAGAGAGAGAGGGAGTGAGAGGGAGGGGGATTATATACATGATAGATTATTGAGATTCAGAGTTAGATCACATTTCCTCTCAACTCTCAAACCTTCTCACACACTCATTCATTCAATCCCCCCCTCCCTCTATCTGTCTCCACCCCCCCTCTCTCTCTCTCTCTCTCTCTCCCCATCTCTCTCTCTCTCTCTCTCTGCCTCTCTCCTCTTCTCTCTCCCCCTCTTTCTCTCTCTCCACCCTCTCACTCTCCCCTCTCTCTCTCTCCCTCTCCCACTCTCTCTCTCTCTCTCTCTCTCTCATCCGAACTCGCTTTTCAGTTTGAAGAAATCAGCTACGGCATTGGAATCGACCGACCCTGAAAAAGTGATTAAAAAATTACTTTATTGGGAGAGAGAGAGAGAGAGTGAGGGAGAGGAGAGAGAGAGAGAGAGATAGAGGGAGGGAGAGAGGGACAGAGAGAGAGAAAAAGAGGGAGAGGAGAGAGATAGAGGGAGGGAGAGAGGGTTAAGTCAATCAGACCTGTTTGAATGTGGATAAATCATCCAATATTCAACGCAAGCAATCTTAAATGTATCAGGCAGTGTGTTTGTCTAGATTCCAGCTTCATCCCCTCTCCTCTCCTCCCCATCATCTTCTCCCCTCTCCTCCCCTCTAGTCCCTCATTTCAGTAGAGAGGGGAGAGAGAGAGGGAGTGGATGGAGAGAGCGTGACAGGGCAAGGAGAGAGAGAGAGAGAGAGAGAGAGTTCCACTGAGGTCACAATGTCAGAGACCGACCTCTGTGAGATAATTGATTCTGTGAGAGAGGGAGAGAGGGAGACGGAGACAGAGAGAGTCAGAGAGAGAAAACTGATTTGTCACTCAACCAGCATTCGAGCTTTTTCTGTTTGATTGATCTTTGAATCTGTTTCCTCCCCCCCTCTCCACATCTCTCTCTCTCTCTCATTTTCTCTCCCTCCCCGTCTCTCTCCCATTCTCTCTCTCTCCCTGTCTCTCTCACATTCTCTCTCTCTGTCTCTCATTTTCTCCCCCTGTCTCTCCCCCCCTCTCTCCTTTACCCGGGCCTTTGAACTGGCCACGCACTTGCCCTGCCATGGGGTAGATTCCCGCTAACCCAGGCCCAGGCTCCGGGCCTATCAACTAGGCCAAGAACCAGACTTCTGAGGCCCGAAAATCAAGACACGGGCTCAAAGCCTAAGATCTAGGCCCGGAACGAGGCTTTGAGGCCTATAAATCTAGACACAGCCTCAAAGCCTAACAACTAGGCCAAGAACAAGGGTTCTAAGGCCAGAAACTCAAGACACAGGCTCATAACCTAAGATCTAGGCCGGGAATGAGAGTCTCTCTCTCTCTCCCCCCCCCCCCCCCTCTCTCTCTCTCGCTCTCTCTCTCTCCCTCTGAACAAAATTAAAATGAAGTTAAACAAAGTTAACTGAATCATAGAAAATAGGTGCAGGAGTAGGCCATTCGAGCCTGCACCGCCATTCAATATGATCATGGCTGATCATCCAACTCAGTATCCTGTACCTGCCTTCTCTCCCTACCCATATAACCATATAACAATTACAGCATGGAAACAGGCCTTCTCGGCCTTTCCAGTCCTTGCCGACCATTTATTTTCCCCTAGTCCCATCTACCTGCACTCAGACCATACCCCTCCATTCCCTTCCCATCCATATACCTATCCACTTTACTTTTAAATGTTAAAATCCATAAAATACCCCCCTGATCCCTTTATCCACAAGGGCCACATCTAGCTCCCTCTTAAATATAGCCAATGAACTGGCCTCAACTACCTTCTATGGCAGTGAATTCCACAGATTCACCACTCTCTGTGTGAAAAATTATCTTCTCATCTCGGTCCTAAAAGACTTCCCCCTTATCCTTAAACTGTGACCCCTTGTTCTGGACTTCCCCAGCATCGGGAACAATCTTCTTGCATCTAGCCTGTCCAACCCCTTAAGGATTTTGTAAGTTTCTATAAGATCCCCCCTCAATCTTCTAAATTCCAGCGAGTACAAGCCAAGTCTATCCAGTCTTTCCTCATATGGAAGTCCTGCCATCCCAGGAATCAGTCTGGTGTACTCCCTCCATGGCAAGAATGTCTTTCCTCAGATTAGGAGACCAAAACTGTACGCAATACTCCAGGTGTGGTCTCACCAAGACCCTGTACAACTGTAGTAGAACCTCCCTGCTCTTGTACTCAAATTCTTTTGCTATGAATGCCAACATACCATTCGCTTTCTACACTGCCTGCTGCACCTGTGTGCCTACTTTCAATGACTGGTGTTACATGACATCCAGATCTCATTGCATCTCCTCTTTTCCTAATCGGCCACCGTTCAGATAATAGTCTACTCACCTGTTTTTGCCACCAAAGTGGATAACCTCACATTTATCCACATTATACTGCATCTGCCATGCATTTGCCCACTCACCCAACCTATCCAAGTCATCTTGCAGCCTCCTAGCATCCTCTTCACAGCTAACACTGCCCCCCAGCTTCGTGTCACCTGCAAACTTGGAGATGTTGCATTCAATTCCCTCATCCAGATCATTAATATATATTGTAAATAGCTGGGGTCCCAACACTGAGCCTTGTGGTACCCCACTAGTCACTGCCTGCCATTCTGAAAAGGACCCATTTACTCTTACCCTTTGCTTCCTGTCTGCCAGCCAGTTCTCTATCTACATCAATACTGAACCCCAAATACCGTGTGCTTTAAGTTTGTATAGTAATCTCTTATGTGGGACCTTGTCGAAAGCCTACCGAATGTCTGGATATACACATCTATTGGTTCTCCCTTATCCACTCTACTAGTTACATCCTCGAAAAATTCTATAAGATTCGTCAGACATGATTTACCGTTCGTAAATCCATGCTGACTTTGTCCAATCATTTCACCACTTTCCAAATGTGCTGCTATCCCATCTTTAATAACTGACTCTAGCAGTTTCCCCACTACCGATGTTGGACTAACTGGTCTGTAATTCCCCGTGTAGTTTCTGTAGGTATGTAACAATACCTACCTTTAGCGACGCTGCAGTTCTGCGGCTCCTCGTGTGTGTGACTTTGGCGCCTTTCAGAGGGGGTATGTTTCAAATGCCGGTTTCCCCTAGACAGTCTAAATCGATCCATGTCGGGTGATTTCGTCGCTAAAGAGAAATTGCACCGACATTTCATTCATGAAGCTATTTTTAAACTACGCTAGATTATTTACGCTAGATTACGCTAGAGTAGTTTAAAAATCATCTTCTAAAGCTCTGAACACCGACAGCAGAACAGACCTAACGTAGGCGATAAAAGAAGGTACACAGATTATTTTTACATAAAAACGTGGATCTTAGGAAGCATTTAATCACATTTTCATGTTGCGAAAAGGGGACAAAAAAATGTATGAACCGCCAGTATTTTTCATACCAACTTCAGGGCAAACCACAACATTCCAATCCACTGCATTTCACTATAACCCACTCGCAAGTTGATTTAAATTGCCATTAATTTACAGGCATCATTAATTTAAATGAGATTTAAAAATCATGTTATATTGTGGATTATTGTGTGAATGTTATTTGGACACTTAGGCAATTTAAAAATGTTTATCATTTCTTAAGAAATGGATAAATGTTTAGATCGAGTAATTGAATTTTGTAATTAGCTACAATTAGATAACTAACTAATTATGTGCTTTAATTTCAGGTCATCCAAGTAAGATTGTTTCATATTTGTTTCAGAATGCTTCAATCTATAATAACTGAACATTCCATTGAGTTCTCTTAATTTTTAAGAAAGTTATGGGTGTTTGACTGTCCTTGATCACAGCTTTTGAGTTAAGTCAATGGAAAGGCAATGGGGAACAAGATGCTAATTTCCGTGTATGAAAATGGCCATAACTTTATTAATACTGAAGATATGAAAGTGAATTAGGTGTCAAATTAAACTTCCTTTTACGCTTCATCTGATGGGATAAAATGCAGATGATGTTTCAAATCGCACAATTTTGTAACATTGCTACTGTGGGTTTATAACAATATTCACCCCAGTTTCCCCCCAAAGACGTGTAGTTTATGCGGTGATTTAGTGATTCTTTTCAGAGGGGGGCAGAGAGAGGGAGATGTTTATAGACGGTGAGTTTATATTATTTACCCCAGTTTTCCTCCAGACGTGTAGTTGATGTGGAGATTTACAGACGTGTAGTTTATGTGGAGATTTACAGACGTGTAGTTTATGTGGAGATTTACAGACGTGTAGTTTATGTGGAGATTTACAGACGTGTAGTTTATGTGGAGATTTACAGACGTGTAGTTTATGTGGAGATTTACAGACGTGTAGTTTATGTGGAGATTTACAGACGTGTAGTTTATGTGGAGATTTACAGACGTGTAGTTTATGTGGAGATTTACAGACGTGTAGTTTATGTGGAGATTTACAGGCGTGTAGTTTATGTGGAGATTTACAGACGTGTAGTTTATGTGGAGATTTACAGACGTGTAGTTTATGTGGAGATTTACAGACGTGTAGTTTATGTGGAGATTTACAGACGTGTAGTTTATGTGGAGATTTACAGACGTGTAGTTTATGTGGAGATTTACAGACGTGTAGTTTATGTGGAGATTTACAGACGTGTAGTTTATGTGGAGATTTACAGACGTGTAGTTTATGTGGAGATTTACAGACGTGTAGTTTGTGTGGAGATTTACAGGCGTGTAGTTTATGTGGAGATTTACAGACGTGTAGTTTATGTGGAGATTTACAGACGTGTAGTTTATGTGGAGATTTACAGACGTGTAGTTTATGTGGAGATTTACAGACGTGTAGTTTATGTGGAGATTTACAGACGTGTAGTTTATGTGGAGATTTACAGACGTGTAGTTTATGTGGAGATTTACAGACGTGTAGTTTATGTGGAGATTTACAGAGGTGTAGTTGGTGTGGAGATTTACAGACGTGTAATTGATGTGGAGATTTACAGACGTGTAGTTGAAGTGGAGATTTACAGACGTGTAGTTGAAGTGGAGATTTACAGACGTGTAGTTGATGTGGAGATTTACAGACGTGTAGTTTATGTGGAGATTTACAGACGTGTAGTTTATGTGGAGATTTACAGACGTGTAGTTTATGTGGAGATTTACAGACGTGTAGTTTATGTGGAGATTTACAGGCGTGTAGTTTATGTGGAGATTTACAGACGTGTAGTTTATGTGGAGATTTACAGACGTGTAGTTTATGTGGAGATTTACAGACGTGTAGTTTATGTGGAGATTTACAGACGTGTAGTTGAAGTGGAGATTTACAGACGTGTAGTTGAAGTGGAGATTTACAGACGTGTAGTTTATGTGGAGATTTACAGACGTGTAGTTTATGTGGAGATTTACAGACGTGTAGTTTATGTGGAGATTTACAGACGTGTAGTTTATGTGGAGATTTACCTCAGCTCTGTCTGTCTCCCCCAGATTTACCGGGTTTATTTCTCTTATTCCGCTGCTGATTTACAACGTTATTGACCTCAGTGAATAAGAGGGGGAGGTTTATAACGGGGGAGTTTGACCCCAGTTTCCCACACACACACACACGTGTAGTTTATGTGGTGATGACCTCACTTCTCCCCCACATTGACGACCCCGCTCCGCTGCTGATTTATTTACAACATTATTTACCTCAGCTCCGTCCGCAGCGACGTCACCAACTGCCGCTTCCCCGCCGCCATTTTGATGCGGTCGATGGGGAGACTCGGCCCGGGGCGGGCGGGCGGCCATCTTGGTGAGGGCAGGTGAGGTCGGCGCCGTTGATAGGTCGGCAGCCGGCGGCCATCTTGGTGAGGGGTTGACAGCGGCCGTCTAAATATGAGAGGTTGCACAAAAAGGTGGAGAAACTCAGCGGGTGCAGCAGCATCTAAGGAGCGAAGGAGATAGGCGACGTTTCGGGTCGAGACCTTTCTTCAGACTGGTCAGGGATCAGGGAAACGAGAGATATAAACAGTGATGTGCAGAGATAAGGAACAATGAGTGAAAGATATGCAGAAAAGTATTGGTGATAAAGGAAGCAGGCCATTGTAAGCTGTTTGTGGTGTGAAAATGAGAAGCTAGTGCGACTGGGGGGGGGGGGAATGGAGAAGGAATGCCAGGGCCCGAGGGCTGAGCGAGAGGTGGGGAGGAGGCAGTCTGGGTTAACAGAATTGAGAAAATTCAATGTTTAAGCCCAGAGGATGCAGACTCCCCAAGCGGAATATGAGGTGCTGTACCTCCAACTTGCGGTGTTGCTCACTCTGGCCATGGAGGAGGCCCAGGACCGAGAGGTCGGATACGGAGTGGGAGGGGGAGTTGATGTGCTGAGCCACCGGGAGGTCGGGTTGGTTATTGCGGACCGAGCGGAGGTGTTCGGCGAAACGATCGCCCAGCCTACGCTTGGTCTCACCGATGTAGATCAGCTGGCATCTGGAGCAACGGATGCAGTAGATGAGGTTGGAGGAGGTGCAGGTGAACCTCTGTCGGACTTGGAATGACTGCTTGGGTCCCTGAAAGGATTGGATGGGGGAGGTGAAGGGACAAGTGTGGCATCTCTTGCGGTTGCAAGGGAAAGTGCCCGGGGAAGGAGTGGAGCGGGAGGGAAGGGAAGAATTGACGAGGGAGTTGCGGAGGGAGCGGTCTTTGCGGAAGGCAGACAGGGGGGGAGATGGGAAGATGTGGCGAGTGGAGGGGTCACGTTGGAGGTGACGAAACTGACGGAGGACTATCTGTTGTATGCGCTGGCTGGTGGGGTGAAAGGTGAGAACCAGGGGGACTCGGCCCTTGTTGTGAGTGGGGGAATGGGGAGTGAGGGCAGTGTTGCGGGGTATGGAGGAGACCCTGGTGCGAGCCTCATCTATAGTGGGGGAGGGGAAACCCCGTTCTCTGAAGAACGAGGACATTTGCGATGACCTGGTGTGGAACACGTCATCCTGGGAGGAGATGCGGCGTAGACGGAGGAATTGGGAATAGGGGATGGAGTCCTTACAGGAAGCAGGGTGGGAGGAAGAGTAGTCCAGGTAGCTGTGGGAGTCAGTTGGTTTGTAGTGGATGTCAGTCAGGAGTGTATCACCTGCAATAGAGATGGTGAGGTCAAGGAATGGTAGGGAAATGTCGGAAATGGTCCAAGTATATTTGAGTGCCGGATGGAAGTTGGTTGTGAAATGGATGAAGTCAGTCAGTTCTGCGTGGGTGCAGGAGGTGACACCAAAGCAGTCGTCAATGTAACGGAGGTAAAGGTCGGGGGTGGGGCCCTGGTACGCCGAGAACAAAGATTGTTCAACGTGCCCGACAAAGAGGCAGCCATAGCTAGGGCCCATGCGTGTGCCCATAGCTACGCCTTGTGTTTGGAGGAAATGGGAGGAGTCAAAAGAGAAGTTGTTGAGGGTAAGGACCAACTCCGCTAGGCGGAGGAGGGTGTCAGTGGATGGGTATGGGTTGCTCCTCTGGTCGAGGAAGTACCGGAGGGCTTTGAGACCATCCTGGTGGGGGATGCAGGTGTATAGTGACTGGACGTCCATGGTGAAGATGGGAGGATGGGGGCCTGGACAACGGAATGTGCGGAGCCGACGGAGAGTGTCTGAGGTGTCTTGAACATAGGTGGGGAGGGATTTAACAAAGGGGGATAGGATGGAGTCAAGGTATGTGGAAATGTGTTCGGTGGGGCACGAACAGGCAGAGACAATGGGTCTGCCGGGGCAGTCGGGTTTGTGGATTTTGGGGAGAAGGTAAAATCGGGCTGTGCGGGCTGGGGAACGATGAGGTTGGAGGCTCGGGGGGGTAGGGAGCCGGAGTTGATGAAGCCGGTTATGGTGCTCGAGATGGTGGCCTGGTGCTCGTCAGTGGGGTCATGGTCCAGGGGTAAGTAGGAGGAGGTGTCCGAGAGTTGGCGCGTGGCCTCTGCTTTGTAGAGATTGACGCGCCAGACTACCGCAGCACCTCCCTTGTCGGCGGGTTTGATAACCCAGTCTGGGTTGTTGCGGAGTGAGTCGATGGCAATACGTTCGGAAGGGGAGAGATTGGAGTGAGACAGGGGAGTGGAGAAGTCGAGGCGGTTAATGTCCCGACGGCAGTTCTGTATCAAGAGTTCTAAAGCTGGGACGCCACGCGGGGGGGGGGGGGGGGGGGTGGGGTGGGGGGGGGTTCCACGAGGAGGGGGTTCGTGGGAGACAGGAAAAGAGATCATCATGGGTGGCGAGGACTTATTCCCGAGGTAGTACTAATATTATGGACACAAGTTGGGGTAGTTCTGATGGAGTGAAACACTGTGAGGTAGTACTAATGTATGGGTACAAGGTGGGGCAGTACTGATGGAGAGACACACTGTGGGGTAGTAAGGTTGGAGTTACAATTTATAGGATAGTACGATTGGCGTGATAAACTGTGGAATAGTACTGATACACGATGGGGCGGTACTGATGGCGTTAACACGGTGTGGACGTGGTGATGGTGAGACTCACTGTGCATCAGTACTGATGGCGTGACACATTGTGCAGTAGTACTGATGAAATGACACTGTGAAATACTACTGATGAAGTGACACGCTGTCGGATAGTTCTGATGGAATGATAAACTTCTGGGGTTGTAGTAAAGGAGGGACAATGTGGAGTCGTACTAATGTAACACTTTGTTGTCGTACTGATGGGGAGAACATCTTTGGGGCAGTAGTCGTGTAATGATAATTTTCGCACATTTGTTTAAACATGTTCCACTCTTCCACCCGCTTCTCTCTAACATTTAGATTGTGTGGTGGAGCCGCGTCGAAAGATGGACTGGCCTGCGCCGCCACTTCCATCCGATAATCACCATTGCGTCCATTTTATCCAAAAATCCTCACTTTTACCGCTGCAACCATGTATTGATATGTGTCTGCTTCACATGTACGTAAAACTAGCATATATTAGACGGAGAAAGATGGCTCCACGCACACTCGTCTTGGGATAAAATGCAAGAATGATTTATTTCCAAGTTAACTGACCGATTCACATAATTATATGCGCTAGGCTGAGCATGTGCGCGAATGAGTACAGCTCATATGTATAATTTACATGGATATTATCACAAAGGCTAATGGCATGTTGGCCTTCATAACATCAGGAGTAGCGGAGTATGTTTGCTTTGAAAATGCAAAAGGTGGTTTGCTATAAAAATGCAAAAGGTGGTTTGGTTTGATATTTACAAAAGATTTGGTTCGAAAATGCAAAATATTTTCTTTCAAAATGGGAATGGTGGTATGCTTTAAAAATGCGAAAGGTGGGTTGCTTTGAAAATGCAAATGATGGTTTGCTTTGAAAATGAAAACGGTGGTTTGCTTTGAAAATGCAAAAGGTGGTTTGCTTTGAAAACGCAAAATGTGGTTTGCTTTGATAATGCAAAAGGTTTTGTATGGAAAATGCGAATGGTTTGGTTTGAAAATCTAATAGGTTTGTTTCGAAAATGCAAAAGGTTTGGTTATTAAATGCAAAGGGTTTGGTTTGGAAAATACAAAATGTTTGGTTTGAAAATGTAAAAGGTTTTCTTTGAAAATGGAAATCGTGGTATGCTTTGAAAATGCAAAACATGCATTAGAACATGCAAATGGTGGTTTGCTTTGAACATGCAAATGATGGTTTGCTTCGAAAATGCAAAAGGTGGTTTGGTTTGAAAATGTGAACGGTGGTTTGCTTCTAAAATACAAAATATGGTGTGATTTCAGCGTGCATAATGTTTGCTTTGAAAATGCAAAAGGTATGCTTTGAAAATGCAAAATGTTTGCTTTGAAATGCAATGGGGTTGCAATTTTGGTTTGAAAATGCAAATGTTGGTTTGGGTTAGAAATGCAAAAGTTGCTTTGGTTTGAAAATGCAAAATGTTTGCTTGAAAATGCAAATGGTTTGCTTTGAAAATGCAAAAATGTGGTTCGGTTTAAATATGCAAAAGGTTTGGTTTGGAAAAGGCAAAATATTTGGTTTGGAATATGCTACAGGTTTGGTTTGAAAATGTAAAACATTTAGTTTGAAAATGCAAAAGGTTTGCTTTGTAAATGCAAAACGTGGTTTGCGTTGAAATGCAAAAGGTTGTTTGCATTGAAAATGCAAAAATAGTTCGGTTTGAAAATTCAAACCGTTTGGTTTGAAAATGCAAAATGTTTGCTTTAAAAATGCAAAAAGTGGTTTGCTTTGAAAGTGCAACAGGTGGTTTGCTTTGAAGAAGCAAAAGGTGGTTTGCTTTGAAAGTGCAAAAGGTGGTTTACGTTGACAATGCAAAAGGTGGTTTGAAAATGCAAAAAGGTTTGGTTTGGAAAATGCAAAAGTTTTGGTTTGAAAATGTAAAAGGTTTGCTTTAAAATTGCAAAAGGTGGTTTGCTTTGAAAATACAAAAGGTGGTTCAGTTTGAAAATGCAAAAGGTTTGCTTTGAAAATGCAAAATGTTTGGTTTGGAAAATGCAAATGCTTTGGTTTCAAAATGTAATAGGTTTGGTTTCAAAATGTAAAAGGTTTGGTCTGAAAATGCAAAAGGTTTGGTTAGTAAATGGAGAAGGTTTGTTTTTGGAAAATACAAATGGTTTGGTTTGAAAATGTAAAAGGTTGGCTTTGAAAATGCAAAAGTTGTGGTTTGCTTTGAACATACAAATGATGGTTTGCTTTGAAAATGTAAAAGGTGGTTTGCTTTGAAAATGTAAAAGGTGGTTCGGTATGAACAAGCAAAGCAAAAGGATTGGTTAGAAATTGCAAACGATTTAGTTTGCAAAATGCAAAACGTTTGAAAATGCAAAAGGTTTGTTTTGAAAGTGCAAAAGTTGGTTTGCATTGAAAATACAAAAGGTGATTTGCTATAAAAATGCAAAAGGTGGTTTGCTTTATAAATGCAAAAATGCGGTTTGGTTTGAAAATGCTTATGTTCATTTGGATTAGAAATGCAAAAGTTGGTTTGCTTTGAAAATGCATAAACGTTTGCTTTGAAAATGCATAAACGTTTGCTTTGAAAATGCAAAAGGTGGTTTGCTTTGAAAATGCAAAAATGCGGTTTGGTTTGAAAATGCTTATGTTCATTT
>CAUPSL010000676.1:12500-33664 GCA_963514005.1 Raja brachyura | reverse complement strand
ACACACACACACGCTCTCACACACACACACGCTCTCACACACACTCACTCACACACACTCATACACACACACACACACTCACACACACACACACACACGCTCTCACACACACACACTCTAACACACACAGGCTCTCACACACACACACACACACTCACTCACTCACTCACACTCATGTTCACACATACACACACACTCATGTTCACACATACACGTTCACACACACGTTCACACTCATACATGCTCACACACACACACCTACACACTCACACTCACACATGCGCTCACAGACACACACACAAACAGCAGCGGGGGCAGGATGGAACGCGGGCCTCTGGCGCTGTGAGGCGGCGAGCCACGGCGGTCGAGGTCGATTGGCTGAGAGCCCCGTGGCTGTGTGGGCCCGGGCGGGGGAGACGGGCGGGCGGGAGAGGAAACTGCCTCCTTACCTGCAGAAGCTTTGACAAGAGATCCAGCCCCTCCATGTCCAGCCTGCAAGAGAGAAGGGAGCTGCCTTAAGCCGGTGCGACCAGGGACAAGGCCCTGCGGTGGGCCAGGGTGTGCCGCGAGGCCCAGGAGCCAGATCTGCCCGGGCCCTGCATCCTCCAAACCTAGACTCGGCCAAACACTCTCACTCAAACCACCTAGGCCGAGGGGATCTCTCAAGTTAACTCCTCTTCCCATTCTCACACTCATCTTTCTGATGTTAAAATTGCACAAGGCCAATTCTGGAGTATGGTGTCCAATGTTGGTCGCCTAATTATAGGAAGGATGTCAACAAAATAGAGAGAGTACAGAGGAGATTTACTAGAATGTTGCCTGGGTTCCAGCAACTAAGTTACAGAGAAAGGTTGAACAAGTTGGGTCTTTATTCTCTGGAGCGCAGAAGGTTAAGGGGGGACTTGATAGAGGTCTTTAAAATGATGAGAGGGATAGACAGGGTTGACATCTTGGCCGGACAAATCAAAATAGGACGTACATGGTAAATGGTAGGGAATTGAGGAATGCTGTGGAACAGAGGGATCTGGGAATAACCGTGCATAGTTCCCTGAAGGTGGAATCGCATGTAGATAGGGTGGTGAAGAAAGCTTTTGGTGTGCTGGCCTTTATAAATCAGAGCGTTGAATATAGGAGTAGGGAAGTAATGTTAAAACTGTACAAGGCATTGGTGAGTTAGGGGTTAGGGGTAACATGAGGGGGAACTTCTTTACTCAGAGAGTGGTGGCTGTGTGGAATGATCTTCCAGTGGAAGTGGTGGAGGCAGGATCGATACCCCCTGATCCCTTTAGCCACAAGGGCCACATCTAACTCCCTCTTAAATATAGAAACATAGACAATAGGTGCAGGAGTAGAGGCCATTCGGCCCTTCGAGCCTGCACCGCCATTCAATATGATCATGGCTGATCATCCAACTCAGTATCCCGTACCTGCCTTCTCTCCATACCCCCTGATCCCCTTAGCCACAAGGGCCACATCTAACTCCCTCTTAAATATAGCCAATGAACTGGCCTCAACTACCCTCTGTGGCAGAGAGTTCCACAGACTCACCACTCTGTGTGTGAAAAATGTTTTTCTCATCTCGGTCCCAAAAGATTTCCCCCCTTATCCTTAAACTGTGACCCCTTGTCCTGGACCTCCCCAACATCGGGAACAATCTTCCTGCATCTAGCCTGTCCAACCCCTTAAGAATTTTGTAAGTCTCTATAAGATGCCCCCTCAATCTTCTAAATTCCAGCGAGTACAAGCCGAGTCTATCCAGTCTTTCTTCATATGGAAGTCCTGACATCCCAGGAATCAGTCTGGTGAACCTTCTCTGTACCCCCTCTATGGCAAGAATGTCCTTCCTCAGATTAGGAGACCAAAACTGTACGCAATACTACAGGTACAAGGAATTTGCATCGGGAACAATCTTCCTGCATCTAGCCTGTCTAACCCCTTAAGAATTTTCTATAAGACCCCCCCGTCAATCTACTAAATTCCAGCGAGTACAAGCCGCGTCTATCCAGTCTTTCTTCATATGGAAGTCCTGCCATCCCAGGAATCAGTCTGGTGAACCTTCTCTGCACTCCCTCTATGGCAAGAATGTCTTTCCTCAGATTTGGAGACCAAAACTGTACACAATACTCCAGGTGTGGCCTCACCAAGACCCTGTACAACTGCAGTAGAACCTCCCTGCTCCTATACTCAAATCCTTTTGCTATGAATGCCAACATACCATTGGCTTTCTTCACTGCCTGCTGCACCTGCATGCCTGGACAGAGTTGATGTGGATAAGCTTTTCCCATTGAGGGTAGGGAAGATTCAAACAAGAGGGCATGACATGAGAATTAAGGGACAGACGTTTAGGGGTAACATGAGGGGGAACGTCTTTACTCAGAGAGTGGTGGCTGTGTGGAATGATCTTCCTGCAGAAGTGGTGGAGGCAGGATCGATTTTAACATTTAAAAGTAAAGTGGATAGGTATATGGACGGGAAGGGAATGGAGGGGTATGGTCTGAGTGCAGGTAGATGGGACTAGGGGAAAATAAATGGTCGACACGGACTGGAAGGGCCGAGAAGGCCTGTTTCCGTGCTGTAATTGTTATATGGTTATATGGTTTCTGTCCTGGGCCCCTCCATTGCCAGCTTACACCCCAGCTGGCATGAACATTGAATTCTCTAATTCGCACAGATGCTGCCCGACCCACTGAGTTACTCCAGCACTCTGTGAAAAGGGATCTCATTGAAACATATAAGATTGTTAAGGGCTTGGACACGCTAGAGGCAGGGAACACGTTCCCGATGTTGGGGGAGTCCAGAACCAGAGGCCACAGTTTAAGAATAAGGGGTCGGCCATTTAGAACAGAGACCAGGAAACACTTTTTCTCACAGAGAGTTGTGAGTCTGTGGAATTCTCTGCCTCAGAGGGCGGTGGAGGCCGGTTCTCTGGATGCACGTTCAAGAGAGAGCTAGATAGGGCTCTTAAAGATAGCGGAGTCAGGGGATATGGGGAGAAGGCAGGAACGGGGAACTGATTGGGGATGATCAGCCGTGATCACATTGAATGGCGGTGCTGGATCGAAGGGGCCGAATGGCCTCTACTCCTGCACCTGTTGCCTATTGTCACCTATCCACGTTCTCCACAGATGCTGCCTGACCCGCTGAGTTACTCCAGCACTCTGTGAAACGTCACCTATCCATGTTCTCCACAGATGCTGCCTGACCCGCTGAGTTACTCCAGCACTCTGTGAAACGTCACCTATCCATGTTCTCCACAGATGCTGCCTGACCCGCTGAGTTACTCCAGCACTCTGTGAAACGTCACCTATCCATGTTCTCCACAGATGCTGCCTGACCCGCTGAGTCACTCCGGCGCTCTGTGGAACGGCACCCGTCTCTCTGGGCCCTACCTGGGTGCATGATTGACCAGAGGCTCCGGACGGTACTTGGGGTAGTTGTACGATCTGAAGTCCTCGTTCGCCAGAATTCCGGGCCACGTGGCTTCATTCGGCGTTCCTGGCGGGAAGGGGGGAGGGGGGGAAACAGGTTAAAACGCCGCGGGGTTTTTCGCGCGACAGGCGATGAGGACAACTACCGACGGTGGGGGGTGGACGCAGCCCAGACCGTCCCACAGACCAACCTCCCCTCGATTGTGGATGCTGGCTGAAACCGAAGAGACACAAAACCTCTACTCCCAAGCCTTTCTTGACGTCCTCATAGCGAGGGATATATGTGTGTACTTCATCTACGAGCCACTGTTGTGTAACGTTAGTCCCTCCACCAATGTGAAGCACTTTGGGCAACGAGAGCTGCTTTTTAAATGTGCTATAGAAATCAAAGTGACTCGACTGTAAAGGCCCTGTCCCACCAGCATGCAACTCTATGCGGTGAGCGCGACCTAACGTGGTCGCTTGAGCCGTCCGGCGCCGCGGGGCCGGTCCCACTACGATCGCCGGAATTGTGCGGAGTTCGTCCCGACATCGCGCGGGGCTCCGAAAAACTGACCGTGTTCAAAATTTCCGCGCGGCAACGGCTTGTCGGCTCGCAGTCGCCTCGACGCATTACACACCGTCTCGACGTCATGCCTCCGTGACCCTCTCTGTGTGTGCCTCTGTGCCCCCGTGTCCCTCTCTGTGTGCCCCTCTCTGTCCTGGCAAACTTACCTTTAAGACTTCGCTCCAAGTTCGCCTCACTTTGCGCCGCGTTGCGCCACTCACCCGACCTCCGCGCGGCCCCTCGCTGCCGGTTTGGTCGCGCTTGCCGCATGCAGGCGCATGCTGGTGGGAACGGCCCTGTACAGGGGATCACCCGACCTCCGCGCGGCCCCCGCTTCTAGTTTGATCGCGTTCATCGCATAGAGTTGCATGGTGGTGGGACAGGCCCTTAACTGTACATAGTTCCCTGAAGGTGGAATCGCATGTAGATAGGGTGGTAAAGAAAGCTTTTGGTGTGCTGGCCTTTATAAATCAGAGCATTGAATATAGGAGTAGGGAAGTAATGTTAAAATTGTACAAGGCATTGGTGAGACCAATTCTGGAGTATGGTGTACAATTTTGGTCGCCTAATTATAGGAAGGATGTCAACAAAATAGAGAGAGTACAGAGGAGATTTACTAGAATGTTGCCTGGGTTCCAGCAACTAAGTTACAGAGAAAGGTTGAACAAGTTGGGTCTTTATTCTTTGGAGCGCAGAAGGTTAAGGGGGGACTTGATTGAGGTCTTTAAAATGATGAAAGGGATAGACAGGGTTGACGTGGATAAGCTTTTCCCATTGAGGGTAGGGAAGATTCAAACAAGAGGGCATGACATGAGAATTAAGGGACAGAAGTTTAGGGGTAACATGAGGGGGAACTTCTTTACTCAGAGAGTGGTGGCTGTGTGGGATGATCTTCCTGCAGAAGTGGTGGAGGCAGGATCGATTTTAATATTTAAAAGTAAAGTGGATAGGTATATGGACGGGAAGGGAATGGAGGGGTATGGTCTGAGTGCAGGTAGATGGGACTAGGGGAAAATAAATGGTCGGCACGGACTGGAAGGGCCGAGAGGGCCTGTTTCCGTGCTGTAATTGTTATATGGTTATATGGTTATATGGACTTGACTTGAAAATGCTGGAGTAACTCAGCGGGACAGGCGACCTCGCCCGTTCCTTCCCTCCAGAGATGCTGCCTGTCCTGCTTAGTTCCGCCATCTTCCCTTCCGTCGACTCCATCTACACCTCACGCTGCCTCGGCATGTCCAGCAGCATCATCGAGGACCAGTCTCGCCCCCCGTCCACTCCCTCTCCTCCCCCCCTCTCCCATCGGGCAAGAGGGACAGAAGTGTGAAAACGAACGCACGCACGCACACGCTCCAGATTCAGGGACAGCTTCTTCGCAACTGTCACCAGGCAACTGAATCATCCTACCACAACCAGAGAGCTGTGTTTAATTTAGAGAAACAGCACGGAAACATGTTCCCGATATTGGGGGAGTCCAGAACCAGGAGCGGCTGGGCTTGTCCACTCTGGAGTTTAGAAGGATGAGAGGGGATCTCATTGAAACATATAAGATTGTTAAGGGCTTGGACACGCTAGAGGCAGGAATCATGTTCCCGATGTTGGGGGAGTCCAGAACCAGGGGCCACACACACACACACAGTTTAAGAATAAGGGGTCGGCCATTTAGAACGGAGACGAGGAAACACTTTTTCTCACAGAGAGTTGTGAGTCTGTGGAATTCTCTGCCTCAGAGGGCGGTGGAGGCCGGTTCTCTGGATGCACGTTCAAGAGAGAGCTAGATAGGGCTCTTAAAGATAGCGGAGGGGGGGGATATGGGGAGAAGGCAGGAACGGGGTACTGATTGGGGATGATCAGCCGTGATCACATTGAATGGCGGTGCTGGCTGGAAGGGGCCGAATGGCCTCTACTCCTGCGCCTGTTGTCTGTTGCAACTCCCGGTGAGTTACTCCAGCATTTTTCAAAGTCACTTTTATTTCTATTGCACATTTAAAAACGGTCTTGACTTGACTATTGGAGCCTTCACGTGGTCCGCCCGGTTTCGACGAACGCAATCAACCCGGCGCGCCCAATGAAATAGAACAAAATGCTTAAGAAGTAACTGCAGATGCTGGAAACTCGAAGGTAGACCAGGGTGCTGGAGAAACTCAGCGGGTGAGGCAGCGTCTACGGGGCGCAGGATGGTTTGTTTCTGAAGAATGGTCTCGGCCCGAAACGTTGCCTATTTCCAAGGCTCCATAGCTGCTGCCTCACCTGCTGAGTTTCTCCAGTATTTCTGTCTACCTTCAAATAGAACAAGTTGTCCTCCCAACTACAGTGGCTTGCAAAAGTATTCATGCCCCTTGAACGTTTCCACATTTTGTCGCGTTACAACCACAAACGTAAATGTATTTCATTGGGATTTTATGAGATGGACCAACACAAAGTGGCGCATAATTGTGAAGTGGGAGTAAAATGATACATGGTTTTCAAATTTCTTTTACAAATAAAAAACTGAAAAGTGTGGCGTGCAGAAGTATTCAGCCCCCTTTACTCTGATACCCCTAAATAAAACCCAGAGCAACCAATTGCCTTCAGAAGTCACCTAATTAGTAAATGGAGCCCACATGTGTGTAATCTAATCTCAGTATAAATACAGCTGTTCTGTGAAGGCCTCAGAGGTTTGTTAGAGAACATTAGTGAACAAACAGCATCATGAAGCCCAGGGAACACACCAGACAGGTCAGGGATAAAGTTGCGGAGATGTTTGAAGCAGGGTTAGGTTATAAAATAAATATCCCAAGCTTTGAACATCTCACGGAGCGCTGTTCAATCCATCATCCGAAAATGGAAAGCGTATGGCACAACTGCCAACCTACCAAGACATGGCCGTCCACCTAAACTGACAGGCCGGGCAAGGAGAGCATTGATCAGAGAAGCAGCCAAGAGGCCCATGGTAACTCTGGAGGAGCTGCAGAGATCCACAGCTCAAGTGGGAGAATCTGTCCGCAGGACAACTATTAGTCGTGCACTCCACAAATCGGGCCTTTATGGAAGAGTGGCAAGAAGAAGGCCATTGTTGAAACAAAGCCATCAGAAGTCCCGTCTGCAGTTTGCCGCAAGCCATGTGGGGGACACAGCAAACATGTGGAGGAATGTGCTCTGGTCTGATGAGACCAAAATTGAGGTTTTTGGCCTAAATGCAAAACGCTATGTGTGGGGCGGAAAACTAACACTGCACATCACCCCGAACACACCATCCCCACTGTGAAACATGGTGGTGGCAGCATCATTCTGTGGGGATGCTTTTCTCCAGCAGGGACAGGGAAGCTGGTCAGAGTTGATGGGAAGATGGATGGAGCCAAATACAGGGCAATCTTGGAAGGAAACCTGTTAGAGTCTGCAAAAGACTTGAGACTGGGGCGGAGGTTCACCTTCCAGCAGGCCAACGACCCTAAACATACAGCCAGAGCTACAATGGAATGGTTTAGATCAAAGCATATTCATGTGTTAGAATGGCCCAGTCAAAGTCCAGACCTAAACCCAATTGAGAATCTCTGGCAAGACTTGAAAATTGCTGTTCACAGACGCTCTCCGTCCAATCTGACCGAGCTTGAGCTATCTTGCAAAGAAGACTGGGCTAAAGATTTCAGTCTCCAGATGTGCAAAGCTGGTAGAGACGTACCCCAAAAGACTTGCAGCTGTAATTGCTGCGAAAGGTGGTTCTACAAAGTATTGACTCGGGGGGGCTGAATACTTTTGCACGCCCCACTTTTCAGTTTTTTATTTGCAATAACATTTGGAAACCATGTATTATTCTCCTCCCACTTCACATTTATGCGCCACTTTGTGTTGGTCGATCACATAAAATCCCAATAAAATACATTTACGTTTGTGGTTGTAACGTGACAAAATGTGGAAAGGTTCAAGGGGTATGAATACTTTTGCAAGCCGCTGTATAAGCCTCACACACCATAGGTAAGAAGAAGAAGACTATCCTTTGTGTTTAAGAAGGAACTGCAGATGCTGGAAAATCGAAGGTAGACAGAAGTGCTGCTCCTACAATATCCGGTGGTCCTCACTCTGGAGGCCCCTGGTCAATTCTTCCCTTCCCCTCCCGCAACACCCGCCCCGGGCACTTTCCCTCGCAACCGCAAGAGATGCCACACTTGTCGCTTTACTTCCGCCCTCGACTCCATTCAAGCCCCAAGCAGTCCTTCCAGGTCCGGCAGAGGGTCCACCTGCACCTCCTCCAACCTCATCTACTGCATCCGCCGCTCCAGATGCCGGCTGATCTACATCGGTGAGACCCCAAGCGGAGGCTGGGCGATCGTTTCGCCGAACACCCCCGCTCGGCCCGCATTAACCAACCCCATCTCCCGGTGGCTCAGCACTTCAACTCCCCCTCCCAGGCCATTCGGCCCTCCGAGCCAGCACTGCCATTCATTGCGATCACGGCTGATCGTCCCCTATCAATAACCCGTGCCTGCCTTCTCCCCATATCCCTCGACTCCACCAGCCCCTAGAGCTCTATCTAACTCTCTCTTAAATCCATCCAGTGACTTGGCCTCCACTGCCCTCTGTGGCAGGGAATTCCACAGATTCACAACTCTCTCGGTGGAAAAGCTTCTCCTCACCTCCGTCTTAAATGACCTCCCCTTTATTCTAAGACGGTGGCCCCTGGTTCTGGACTCGCCCAACATTGGGAACATTTTTCCTGCATCTAGCTTGTCCAGTCCTTTTATAATTTTACATGTTTCTCTAAGATTCCCCGCTCATCCTTCTAAACTCCAGTGAATACAAGCCTAGTCTTTTCAATCTTTCCTCATATGACAGTCCCGCCATCCCAGGGATCAACCTGGTGAACCTTGACTAAAGAAATTCCTCATCTCTTGTCCAAAGGTGCATCCTTATATTCCGACCTCCCGGTGGCTCCGCACTTCAACTCCCCCTCCCATTCCCAATCCGACCTCTCTGTCCTGGGCCTCCTCCACGGCCAGAGTGAGCACCACTGTAAACTGCAGGAGCAGCGACTGAAATATTCCGCTCGGGCAGTCTGCACCCTAGTGGCATAAACACTGAGGGTGCAACCTCAACCCCCCCCACAACCTTACATCAGTCTAAACAAGGGTCGCCTATTTCCTTCGCTCCATACATGCTGCCTCACCCGCTGAGTTTCTCCAGCGCTTTTCACCGGTCTTTGCTGGCGTTGCCTTGCACTAAATGCCATTCCCTTCATCCTGTATCTGTACACTGTGGACGGCTCGATTGTAATCACGTTCCACTATATTTTATTCAATAAATCTGTTCAACGCATGTTCTGGGAGAGAGGTTTCTCATTGGCCTTAGCACTTGAGTCAGCAATGCCGGTCAGTTCCCTTTATCGCCTCGTGTTGTTGGTCAAGTGATCTTATTATAGGTTCCAACTTGAGATCAACCGCAGATTCCACCCCACCAACTTTGTGATTTACTTCATCCATCTAGAAATATAGAAACATAGACAATAGGTGCAGGAGTAGAGGCCATTCGGCCCTTCGAGCCTGCACTGCACCGCCATTCAATATGATCACGGCTGATCATCCAACTCAGTATCCCGTACCTGCCTTCTCTCCATACCCCCTGATCCCCTTTAGCCACAAGGGCCACATCTAACTCCCTCTTAAATATAGCCAATGAACTGGCCTCAACTACCCTCTGTGGCAGAGAGTTCCACAGACCCACCACTCTCTGTGTGAAAAAAGTCCTTCTCATCTCGGTCCTAAAGGATTTCCCCCTTATCCTTAAGCTGTGTGACCCCTTGTCCTGGACCTCCCCAACGTCGGGAACAATCTTCCTGCCATCGGGAACAATCTAGCCTGTCCAACCCCTTAAGAATCTTGTACGTTTCTATAAGATCCCCTCTCAATCTCCTAAATTCTAGAGAGTACAAGCCGAGTCTATCCAGTCTTTGTTCATAAGACAGTCCTGACATCCCAGGAATCAGAATCCCTTCTTAAGGGGTTGGACAGGCTAGTTGGTTTAGATCAGCATCCGCTTTTGTCATCCATTCGTCCATCATAGTTTTTGCTGTGGTTACAACCTATTTTTCAGTTCATCTTTAAACAATTCAATATCAGATCTGAGTAACTTTAAATCCTCTTAAGATTCCTTTTTCCATTTTTTTTAAAGCTCACCCATAATGGTAGTTTTCACATCTTCCATTTCAGATTTCTTCCTTGGGATACCAGTCAAACTCGAGGCCGAGGCTTCAGCCGGGCCTACTTTTTTCGGCACTGTTTTTTTACGGTTTGGGGGCGGTGGGGGGGGGGGGGGGGGGGGGGTTCGTTAAATCGACATTACCGTCGGTAAAGTCGCGCGCCTGATGACGTCACGGACCCCATCAAGCTGCCGGTGCCGTTCACAGACGTTCCTCTCCGCTAAGTAGCTTCAAATCACCCCGTTTTCCATGGAGTAGGCGCGCGTTCCACCTACTCCATAGCGCCACCGGAAGTCGCGTGACAAAAGCTTTTCACCGCGCCTCGCTACCCGTGACCATAAACTAAACAAACTGGGAGGGAGGGAGGAGAGGGGAAGGGGTGGGTTTGGGTCAAGGGAGGGGCAGTTGCCATCTCACCTAATATCCTAAATATAAAATGGAGTTCCTCCTCTACGGTGGAGCCGGGAAAAAGCGGACGTCCGGTCGCCATCTCGTAAAATATACAGCCCACGCCCCTGAGGGAAGGAAGCAGAGTTATTACAAACATAGACAATAGGTGCAGGAGTAGAGGCCATTCGGCCCTTCGAGCCAGCACCAGCATTCAATGTGATCACGGCTGATCGTCCCCAATCAATAACCCGTGCCTGCCTTCTCCCCATATCCCTTGATTCCACCAGCCCCTAGAGCTCTATCTAACTCTCTCTTAAACCCATCCAGTGACTTGGCCTCCACTGCCCTCTGTGGCAGGGAATTCCACAAATCCACAACTCTCTGGGTGGAAACGTTTTTCTCTCACCTCAGTCTTAAATGACCTCCCCTTTATTCTAAGACTGTGCGTGGCCCCTGGTTCTGGACTCGCCCAACATTGGGAACATTTTTCCTGCATCTAGCTTGTCCAGTCCTTCTAGAATTTTATATGTGTCTATAAGATCCCCCCCCTCATCCTTCTAAACTCCAGTGAATACAAGCCTAGTCTTTTCAATCTTTCCTCATACGACAGTCCCGCCATCCCAGGGGTCCGCGCCGACCAGCGATCCCCGCACATTAACACCCGCCAGGGACAATTTTTACATTTACCAAGTCAATTAACCTACAAACCTACAAACCTGCACGCCTTAGGAGCGTGGGAAGAAACCGAAGATCTCGGAGGAAACCCACGCAGGTCATGGGGAGAACGTACAAATTTACCCGTGTTAAAGAAGGGACTGCAGATGCTGGAGAATCGAGGGGGTCACGCAAAAAGCTGGAGATACTCAGCGGGTGCGGCAGCATCTGAGGAGTGAAGGAGATAGGCGACGTTTCGGGTCGAGACCCTTCTTCTAACGAAGACTTCTTATTTGTCCATTGGGGCAAATCTGATTCTTTCCAAGTGTAGGGTCTCCGACATTTCCCTAATCCACATTATAATTGCGGGGGGATATCGGGCCTTTCCGAAATTTTAATATTGATATCTCCCCAATTATTATACTATAATCTAGGAAATCTCTTTGACTTGTTGTAAGTGTTAGATGTGGCCCTTGTGGCTAAGGGGATCAGGGGGTATGGAGAGAAGGCAGGTACGGGATACTGAGTTGGATGATCAGCCGTGATCATATTGAATGGCGGTGCAGGCTCGAAGGGCCGAATGGCCTCTACTCCTGCACCTATTGTCTATGTTTCTATGTTTCTGTGTTAGACTTTGTTCTGATATTCCAAGTATTATTAATTTTGAGTCCGGATCCAATTTAGTATTAATAACTTCAGAAGTTATTCTAAAAATCTCAGTCCAGAAATTCTTAATTTTTATACAATTTGCAAAAGTACGTGTTAAATTAGCCTCTGGATGCTGACATTTATCACAGACACTTGTTTGGAAATTTAGTGTCCGAATTTAGTGTTTTTCAAAATATTCCTGCTGGTTTATAAAGCAGTGAATGGTCGAGGGCCAAAAGACACTTCTCATCTTCTGAACCAGTCTGAAGAAGGGTCTCGACCCGAAACGTCGCCTATCTCCTTCGCTCCTTAGATGCTGCTGCACCCGCTGAGTTTCTCCAGCCTTTTGTGTAACCCTACTCATCTTCTGTTGCATTATGAACCATCCAGACCTCTGTGGCCACGTCTGGGTCACGTCTGCTTTCTGTCCCCAGAGTCAGGACTAAACGTGGAGCAAAGAGGTCCTTCTGCAGTTGTACAGGGCCCTGGTGAGACCACACCTGGAGTATTGTGTGCAGTTTTGGCCTGTTGGCCTTCATAACAAGAGGAGTTGAGTACAGGAGCAAAGAGGTCCTTCTGCAGTTGTACAGGGCCCTGGTGAGACCACACCTGGAGTATTGTGTGCAGTTTTGGTCTCCTAATTTGAGGAAGGACATGACTTTAGAATTAAGGGACAGAGGTTTAGGGGTAACATGAGGGGGAACTTCTTTACTCAGAGAGTGGTAGCGGTGTGGAATGAGCTTCCAGTGGAAGTGGTGGCGGCAGGATCGTTGGTATCATTTAAAAATACATTGGATAGGCATATGGATGAGAAGGGTATGGAGGGTTATGGTATGAGTGCAGGCAGGTGGGGCTAAGGGAAAAAAGTTGTTCGGCACGGACTGGAAGGGCCGAGATGGCCTGTTTCCGTGCTGTAATTGTTATATGGTTATATGGACATCCTTGTGATTGAGGCAGTGCAGCGTAGGTTCACCAGATTGATCCCTGGGATGGCGGGACTGTCATATGAGGAAAGATTGAAAAGACTAGGCTTGTATTCACTGGAGTTTAGAAGGATGAGGGGGGGGATCTTATAGACACATATAAAATTCTAGAAGGACTGGACAAGCTAGATGCAGGAAAAATGTTCCCAATGTTGGGCGAGTCCAGAACCAGGGGCCACGCACAGTCTTAGAATAAAGGGGAGGTCATTTAAGACTGAGATGAGGAGAAGCTTTTTCACCCAGAGAGTTGTGAATCTGTGGAATTCCCTGCCACAGAGGGCAGTGGAGGCCAAGTCACTGGATGGATTTAAGAGAGAGTTAGATAGAGCTCTAGGGGCTGGTGGAGTCAAGAGATATGGGGAGAAGGCAGGCACGGGTTATTGATTGGGGACGATCAGCCGTGATCACAATGGATGGCGGTGCTGGCTCGAAGGAAGGGCCGAATGGCCTCTACTCCTGCACCTATTTTCTATGTTTCTATGGAGAAGCAGCGTTTAGTTTTTATGCCCCACATATATGGAACAAACTTCCAGGAAAATGCATACGTTTTTAAGAAGCAACTGCAGATGCTGGAAAATTGCAGGTAGGCAAAAAAGGCAGCATCTATGGAGTGAAGGAAATAGGTGACGTTTTGGGTCGAGACCCTTCTTCAGACTGGTGTGGGGGTGGGGGGGGAGGACGGGAAGAAAAAAGGACGAGGCGGAGACAGTGGGCTGTGGGAGAGCTGGGAAGGGGAGGGGAACGAAGGAGAAAGCAGGGACTACCTGAAATTGGGGAAGTCAATGTTCATACCGCTGGGGTGCAGACTCCCCAAGCGGAATACGAGGTGCTGCTCCTCCAACTTGCGGTGTTGCTCACTCTGGCCGTGGAGGAGGCCCAGGACCGAGAGGCCGGATACGGATACGGAACGGGAGGGGGAGTTGAAGTGCTGAGCCACCGGGAGGTCGGGCTGGTTATTGCGGACCGAGCGGAGGTGTTCGGGCGAAACGATCGCCCAGCCTCCGCTTGGTCTCACCGATGTAGACCAGCCGGCATCTGGAGCAGCGGATGCAGTAGACGAGGTTGGAGGAGGTGCAGGTGAACCTCTGTCGGACTTGGAAGGACTGCTTGGGTCCCTGAATGGTGTGGATGGGGGGAGGTGAAGGGACAAGTGTAGCATCTCCTGTGGTTGCAAGGGAAAGTGTTCGGGGAGGGGGTAGGAAGGGCCGAATTGACCAGGGAGTTATGGAGGGAGCGGTATGTTGCTGAGATGTGCCAGATAAATAAACTTGCTTGAATAAAATGGTGATTTTAGTTTGTATCGCGATAGCAATTCCATTACCATATAACCACATAACAATTACAGCACGGAAACAGGCCCTCTCGGCCCTTCCAGTCCGTGCCGACCATTCATTTTCCCCTAGTCCCATCTACCTGCACTCAGACCATACCCCTCCATTCCCTTCCCGTCCATATACCTATCCACTTTACTTTTAAATGTTAAAATCGATCCTGCCTCCACCACTTCCACTGGAAGATCATTCCACACAGCCACCACTCTCTGAGTAAAGAAGTTCCCCCTCATGTTACCCCTAAACGTCTGTCCCTTAATTCTCATGCCATGCCCTCTTGTTTGAATCTTCAATGGGAAAAGCTTATCCACGTCAACTCTGTCTGTCCCTTTCATCATTTTAAAGACCTCAATCAAGTCCCCCCTTAACCTTCTGCGCTCCAAAGAATAAACACCTGAACACATTTTAACTGATACAAAAACAGAAGTGGCCCCACTCACCACATATCTATCTGCGTTGAATACTCTGTCGATCCCAGCAAGACGTCCGGAGGCCGGTACCATAGAGTCACCACCTCGTTCGAGTAGGTTTTCGTCGGGACCGACTTGGCCCTGGCCAGCCCTGGTTCGACACAGGAAGGGAACGGAGCGGGGTGAGGTGGGTTCGCCGCGGGAGCTCGGAACCTCGGCGCGGACGCACGGTGCGAAAAAAAGGTTGACGCACTCCCCGAGAGGCGGCAGGGAGGGCGGTGGGACGCGCACACACGCGCGCGCACATCACCGCGCGAGGAGCAGTGCAGTCAGGGTAGGACGCACTGAGCATAGAACAGTACAGATGTTTAGAAACATAGAAACATGCCTGAAGACTGCAACGACCCGGTTCAGGAATAGCTACTCCCCCACAGCCATCAGGCCATTAAACCTGGCTCGGACACAACTCTGAGCATTAATATCCCTCCATCTGTTATTTGCACTGATTAATTCATGGGTGTATTTATGTATGAAATTGTAGTCAATGCCTACTATGTCCTGTTGTGCTATCTGTGCAAAGAAAGATTTTCATTGTCCTGTCAGGGACACATGTCAATAAACTCTCTAGACTTTGACATAGAAATTAGGTGCAGGAGTACAGGCCATTCGGCCCTTCGAGCCTGCACCGCCATTCAATATGATCATGGCTGATCATCCAACTCAGTATCCCGTACCTGCCTTCTCTCCATACCCTCTGATCCCTTTAGCCACAAGGGCCACATCTAACTCCCTCTTAAATATAGCCAATGAACTGGCCTCAACTACCCTCTGTGGCAGAGAGTTCCAGAGACTCACCACTCTCTGTGTGAAAAAAGTCCTTCTCATCTCGGTCCTAAAGGATTTCCCCCTTATCCTTAAGCTGTGACCCCTTGTCCTGGACCTCCCCAACATCGGGAACAATCTTCCAGCATCTAGCCTGTCCAACCCCTTAAGAATTTTGTAAGTTTCTATAAGATCCCCCCTCAATCTCCTAAATTCTAGAGAGTACAAGCCGAGTCTATCCAGTCTTTGTTCATAAGACAGTCCTGACATCCCAGGAATCAGTCTGGTGAACCTTCTCTGCACTCCCTCTATGGCAATTCGCCAGGACAGAGAGGGGTCACGGAGGCACCTACAGAGAGGGTCATGGAGGCACGATGTCGAGGCGGTGTGTAATGCGTCGAGGCGACTGTGAGCCGACAAGTCGTTGCCGCGCGGAATTTTTGAACACGGTCAGTTTTTCGGAGCCCCGCGCGATGCCGGGACGAACTCCGCACAATTCCGGCGATCGAAGTGGGACCGGCCCCGCGACGCCGGACGGCTCAAGCGACCACGTTAGGTCGAGCTCATCGCATAGAGTTGCACGCTGGTGGGACAGGCCCCTAACGTTTGAATCTGAATCAGATTATACCCGGAGACGTCTCAGTCCATGTCAGACCTGGGGGCGTGTGTGACGGGACCCCGGGGCTGCTCGGGCCCTCGAGTCCCGGGGACATCCCCGTAAATCTTCTGGAAGGCGCTCCCACCCTCCCAACCTCAACGCCGCCTCTGCTACAGCAGGGGGGGGGTGTGGACGGCCAGGGGAACCTACCGAAATCTGCCAGCTTCAGCTCCCCTTTCTCGTTGATCAGCAGGTTCTGGGGCTTCAGGTCTCGATGCAGGACCTTTCTATGATGACAGTATGCCAGGCCTCGCAGCAGCTGGAATAGGAAGAGCTGGGACAAGAGAGAGACACACACAGGCTCAGCCAAGCGGGCAATAAGGTCAACATAGACAATAGGTGCAGGAGTAGAGGCCATTCGGCCCTCCCAGCCTGCACCACTCTGCAGGACCTTCTGCAGTTGTACAGGGCCCTGGTGAGACCACACCTGGAGTATTGTGTGCAGTTTTGGTCCCCTAATTTGAGGAAGGACATCCTTGCTATTGAGGGAGCCCAGCGTAGGTTCACCAGGTTAATTCCCGGGATGGCGGGACTGTCATACGCTGAGAGAATGGAGCGGCTGGGCTTGTACACTCTGGAGTTTAGAAGGATGAGAGGGGATCTCATTGAAACATATAAGATTGTTAAGGGTTTGGACACGCTAAAGGCAGGAAACATGTTCCCGATGTTGGGGGAGTCCAGAACCAGGGGCCACACACACACACAGTTTAAGAATAAGGGGTCGGCCATTTAGAACGGAGAAACATAGAAACACAGACAATAGGTGCAGGAGTAGAGGCCATTCGGCCCTTCGAGCCTGCACCGCCATTCAATGTGATCATGGCTGATCATCCAACTCAGTATCCC
The DNA here is from genome assembly GCA_963514005.1 of Raja brachyura. The sequence continues at coordinate 16,775 of CAUPSL010000676.1, read as the reverse complement.
GTACCTGCCTTCTCTCCATACCCCCTGATCCCCTTAGCCACAAGGGCCACATCTAACTCCCTCTTAAATGCAGAAACATAGATAATAGGTGCAGGAGTAGAGGCCATTCGGCCCTTAGAGCTAGCACCGCCATTCAATGTGATCACGGCTGATCATCCAACTCAGTATCCCGTACCTGCCTTCTCTCCATACCCTCTGATCCCCTTAGCCACAAGTGCCACATCTAACGCCCTCTTAAATATAGCCAATGAACTGGCCTCGACTACCTTCTGTGGCAGAGAGTTCCAGAGACCCACCACTCTCTGTGTGAAAAATGTTTTTCTCATCTCGGTCCTAAAGGATTTCCCCCTTATCCTTAAGCTGTGACCCCTTGTCCTGGACTTCCCCAACATCGGGAACAATCTTCCTGCATCTAGCCTGTCCAACCCCTTAAGAATTTTGTAAGTCTCTATAAGATCGCCCCTCAATCTTCTAAATTCCAGCGAGTACAAGCCGAGTCTATCCAGTCTTTCTTCATATGAAATTCCTGCCATCCCAGGAATCAGTCTGGTGAACCTTCTCTGCACTCCCTCTATGGCAAGAATGTCTTTCCTCAGATTAGGAGACCAGAACTGTACGCAATACTCCAGGTGAAGCACTTTTTCACATAAGGGGTCGGCCATTTAGAACGGAGACGAGGAAACACTTTTTCTCACAGAGAGTGGTGAGTCTGTGGAATTCTCTGCCTCAGAGGGCGGTGGAGGCCGGTTCTCTGGATGCACGTTCAAGAGAGAGCTAGATAGGGCTCTTAAAGATAGCGGAGTCAGGGGATATGGGGAGAAGGCAGGAACGGGGAACTGATTGGGGGATGATCAGCCGTGATCACAGTGAATGGCGGTGCTGGTTTGAAGGGGCCGAATGGCCTCTACTCCTGCACCTGTTGCCTATTGACTATTCCCTTTAAAAATATATATATAATCCAGAATTATTTTAATCAATTATACACAAATACAGAATAGTAACTAATGGTCTGTTGGCCTTCATAACAAGTGGAGTTGAGTCTAGGAGCAAAGAGGTCCTTCTGCAGTTGTACAGGGCCCTGGTGAGACCACACCTGGAGTATTGTGTGCAGTTTTGGCCTGTTGGCCTTCATAACAAGAGTAGTTGAGTACAGGAGCAAAGAGGTCCTTCTGCAGTTGTACAGGGACCTGGTGAGACCACACCTGGAGTATTGGGCGCAGTTTTGGCCCTGTTGGTCTTCACAACAAGAGAGGTTGAGTACAGGAGCAAAGAGGTCCTTCTGCAGTTGTACAGGGCCCTGGTGAGACCACACCTGGGGTATTGTGTGCAGTTTTGGCCTGTTGGCCTTCACAACAAGAGGAGTTGAGTACAGGAGCAAAGAGGTCCTTCTGCAGTTGTACAGGGCCCTGGTGAGACCACACCTGGAGTATTGGGCGCAGTTTTGGCCTGTTGGCCTTCATAACAAGTGGAGTTGAGTACAGGAGCAAAGAGGGGGGGTCCTCTACTCCTGCACCTATTGTCTACTGTAGTCGCCCATAAGATGGCCCGTGTGGGACAGGCCCGTAACTCTGAACAGCGCCGTTCTTTGGCCTGGTGTGCGTGCGTCCGTACCTTTACATTGTGGATGTTAATGACGTTCCCACAGTCCTCCAGGTACTGTTTCAAGTCTTTATCCTGGAGGCAAGAAAGGAAACGTCAGTTCGATACACAGACGGAGACAGAGACACCGGTTCAACCCTGACTCTGGGTGCGTCTGCACAGAGTTTGGGACCGCGTGGGTCTTCTCCGGGCGCTCCGGTTTCCCCCCACACTCCAAAGACGTGCCGGTTTGTCCGCTAGTGTACGGGGGCGATCGCTGGTTGGCGTGGACTTGGTGGACCAGAGGGCCTTTTCTTCCCCCCCCCCCCCCACCCCCACCCCCACCTCACCTTAAATCTACGTCCGTTAGTTATCGGTTCCTCCACTCAGGACAAAAGACTGCGTTCACTCGATCTATTCCCCTCATGATTCTGTACACATCTATAAGATAGACAATAGACAATAGGTGCAGGAGTAGGCCATTCGGCCCTTCAGGCCAGCATCGCCATTCAATGTGATCATGGCAGGCTCGAAGGGCCGAATGGCCTACTCCTGCACCTATTGTCTATGTGATGACAGACACGGAGACAGAGGCAGACAGAGACAGAGAGACAGAGAGACAGGGACACAGAGACACAGAGACAGGGACACAGAGAGACAGGGACACAGAGAGACAGAGACAGAGAGAGACAGGGACACAGAGAGACAGGGACACAGAGAGACAGGGACACAGAGAGACAGGGACACAGAGACACAGAGAGACAGAGACACAGAGAGACAGGGAGACAGGGAGACAGGGAGACACAGAGAGACAGAGACACAGAGACAGAGAGACAGAGAGACAGGGACACAGAGAGACAGGGACACAGAGAGACAGGGAGACAGGGACACAGAGAGACAGGGAGACAGAGAGACAGAGAGACAGGGAGACACAGAGAGACAGAGACACAGAGAGACAGGGAGACAGGGAGACACAGAGACACAGAGACACAGAGACACAGGGACACAGAGAGACAGGGACACAGAGAGACAGGGAGACAGGGAGACACAGAGACACAGAGACAGAGAGACAGAGAGACAGGGAGACACAGAGAGACAGGGACACAGAGAGACAGGGACACAGAGAGACAGGGAGACAGGGAGACACAGAGAGACAGAGACACAGAGACAGAGACAGAGAGACAGAGAGACAGGGACACAGAGAGACAGAGAGACAGAGACACAGAGACACAGAGACAGGGACACAGAGAGACAGGGAGACAGGGAGACACAGAGAGACAGAGACACAGAGACAGAGAGACAGGGACACAGAGAGACAGGGACACAGAGAGACAGGGACACAGAGAGACAGAGAGACAGAGAGACAGAGACACAGAGAGACAGAGAGACAGGAGACACAGAGAGACACAGAGACACAGAGAGACAGAGAGACAGAGAGATAGAGAGAGAGACAGAAAGACACAGAGACAGAGAGAGACAGAAAGACACACACACACAGACACAGATGGAGTGGAAGATTGCAACCTCCACGTGGTCCGCCCTTGTTTCGACGAATGCAATCGACTCGACAACGTGCACAAACGGAAGATAAAATAGAGCAAGTTGCCCGACAACTTTAGGCCCCGCACGCCACACGCAAGAAGACAGGGAGACAGACACAGAGTCACGCACGCACAGACAGTAGCCAAGGTGAGGGTGAACCGGTCTCTGGCCCTGTGAGGCACCCCCTTCACCACTGCCGACAGCACGAGGTCTGCACTCACCAGATACTCGAAGACCAGTGTGAGGGACTTCTCTGTGTGGATGATGTCGTGGAGGGTCACGATGTTGGCGTGCTTCAGGTCTTTGAGCAGCGACACTGAGGAGTGGAATTGAATCCATTTTTATTACCCAAGTATGTGCACGTCGAAACATAGACAATAGGTGCGGCCCTTCGAGCCTGCACCGCCATTCAATATGATCATGGCTGATCATCCAACTCAGTATCCCGTACCTGCCTTCTCTCCAATACCCCCTGATCCCTTTAGCCACAAGGGCCACATCTAACTCCCTCTTAAATATAGCCAATGAACTGGCCTCAACTACCCTCTGTGGCAGAGAATTAATTCCACAGATTCACCACTCTCTGTGTGTGAAAAATCTCGGTCCTAAAAGACTTCCCCCTTATCCTTAAACTGTGTGACCCCTTGTCCTGGACTTCCCCAACATCGGGAACAATCTTCCTGCATCTAGCCTGTCCAACCCCTTAAGAATTTTGTAAGTCTCTATAAGATCCCCCCTCAATCTTCTAAATTCCAGCGAGTACAAGCCGAGTCTATCCAGTCTTTCTTCATATGGAAGTCCTGCCATCCCAGGAATCAGTCTGGTGAACCTTCTCTGTACTCCCTCTATGGCAAGGATGTCCTTCCTCAGATTAGGAGACCAGAACTGTACGCAATACTCCAGGTACAAGGACTTTGCTATGACTATGCAGGGTGACATGGACAGGTTGGGGGGTGGGCAGATGCAGTTTAATGCGGATAAATGTGAGGCTGTCCTCTTTGGTGGCAAGAACAGGAAGGCAGATTACTATCTAAATGGCGTCAAGTTGGGAAAAGGGGATCTGGGGGTCCTTGTACATCAGTCTATGAAAGTAAGCATGCAGGTACAGCAGGCAGTGAAGAAAGCCAATGTCATGTTGGCCTTTATAACAAGAGG
>CAUPSL010000676.1:0-7500 GCA_963514005.1 Raja brachyura | reverse complement strand
AACGTCTACCGCTGCACCATCGAAAGCATCCTGACCACCTGCTTTACGGTATGGTACAGCAGTTGCACCGTGGCAGACAGGAAGGCACTACAACGGGTGGTGAAAACCGCCCAGTACATCATCGGTGCCCCGCTCCCTGCCTTGGATGCCCTCCACCGAAAACGGTGCCTGAAGCGGGCCGGGAAGATCATCAAGGACCCCTCACACCCTAATCATGGACTGTTTGCCCTCCTCCCATCAGGGAGGCGGTACAGGAGCCTCAGGTCCCGCACCAGTAGGACGAAGAAACAGCTTCTTCAACTACACCATCAGACCGCTGAACTCGGAGCCCAGCTGATAGATTTGTCTGTACCCTGTATTTATTTATTTTCCGTACTGCTACCACTGCACTCTGTATTTATTTTTCTATATCGCTATCACTACGAATGACGCTAAACTGCATTTCGTTGTACCTAGACTTGTATTTGTGCAATGACATTAAACTTGAATTGAATTCAATTGAATTGAAATGACATTAAAACTTGAATTGAATTCAATTGAAATGAAATGACATTAAAACTTGAATTGAATTCAATTGAATTGAAATGACATTAAAACTTGAATTGAATTCAATTGAATTGAAATGACATTAAAACTTGAATTGAATTCAATTGAATTGAAATGACATTAAAACTTGAATTGAATTCAATTGAATTGAAATGACATTAAAACTTGAATTGAATTCAATTGAATTGAAATGACATTAAAACTTGAAATTGAATTCAATTGAATTGAAATGACATTAAAACTTGAATTGAATTCAATTGAATTGAAATGACATTAAAACTTGAATTGAATTCAATTGAATTGAAATGACATAAAACTTGAATTGAATTCAATTGAATTGAAATGACATTAAAACTTGAATTGAATTCAATTGAATTGAAATGACATTAAAACTTGAATTGAATTCAATTGAATTGAAATGACATTAAAACTTGAATTGAATTCAATTGAATTGAAATGACATTAAAACTTGAATTGAATTCAATTGAATTGAAATGACATTAAAACTTGAATTGAATTCAATTGAATTGAAATGACATTAAAACTTGAATTGAATTCAATTGAATTGAAATGACATTAAAACTTGAATTGAATTCAATTGAATTGAAATGACATTAAAACTTGAATTGAATTCAATTGAATTGAAATGACATTAAAACTTGAATTGAATTCAATTGAATTGAAATGACATTAAAACTTGAATTGAATTCAATTGAATTGAAATGACATTAAAACTTGAATTGAATTCAATTGAATTGAAATGACATTAAAACTTGAATTGAATTCAATTGAATTGAAATGACATTAAAACTTGAATTGAATTCAATTGAATTGAAATGACATTAAAACTTGAATTGAATTCAATTGAATTGAAATGACATTAAAACTTGAATTGAATTCAATTGAATTGAAATGAATCATTTTGTCTCTAATAAATGTTTAAAAAATGTTTTAAAGAGAGAAAAAAACAGAGAGAAAAATAAAATATAAATCAAAAAAAAAGAATTCATAATGACTGGAATAATCCACCATTAATACGTCATTCGAGATAAAATGAAGGAATATAAACTATAACCTGTCATATAATCCTAGTCCAAGTTTCAGTTCGGGTTCGCTTGCCGAACCGATCTACCCCTTTTAAGTGATCAATGAAAGAAGACCATATTCTAACGAGGGTTTACACACAAAAAGCTGGAGATACTCAGCGGGTGCGGCAGCATCTGAGGAGCGAAGGAGATAGGCGACGTTTCGGGTCGAGACCCTTCTTCTAACAAAGACTTCTTATTTGTCCATTGGGGCAAATCTGATTCTTTCCAAGTGTAGGGTCTCCGACATTTCCTAATCCACATTATAATTGTGGGGGATATCGGGCCTTTCCAGAATTTTAATATTGATATCTCCCCAATTATTATACTATAATCTAGGAAATCTCTTTGACTTGTTGTAAGTGTTAGATGTGGCCCTTGTGGCTAAGGGGATCAGAGGGTATGGAGAGAAGGCAGGTACGGGATACTGAGTCGGATGATCAGCCGTGATCATATTGAATGGCGGTGCTGGCTCGAAGGGCCGAATGGCCTCTACTCCTGCACCTAATTTCTATGTTTCTATGTTTCTATGTTAGACTTTGTTCTGATATTCCAAATATTATTAATTTTGAGTCCGGATCCAATTTAATATTAATAACTTCAGAAGTTATTCTAAAAATCTCAGTCCGGAAATCCTTAATTTTAATACAATTTGGAAAAGTACGTGTTAAATTAGCCTCTGGATGCTGACATTTATCACAGATAGAGGAGATCTGTGGGTAGATTCTATTCAATTTAACTTTTGAGTAGTGTAGTCTGTGTAGTACTTTAAATTGTATTAAAGCACGTCTGGTATTTAACGAGCTTTGATGTATATATTGTAAACTTTTGTCCCATATATTTTTCGTTATGGGTTGGCTTATTTCATTTTCCCATGTCATATATGTCTATATGCTTCCGTCGATGGGACCTCGCTATCTAAAAGGATATTATATATATAAGTTGTTAGTTTTTCTGTGTTAGGATGCTTATTCAAACATAGAAACATAGAAATTAGGTGCAGGAGTAGAGGCCATTCGGCCCTTCGAGCCTGCACCGCCATTCAATATGATCACGGGCTGATCATCCAACTCAGTATCCCGTACCTGCCTTCTCTCCATACCCTCTGATCCCCTTAGCCACAAGGGCCACATCTAACTCCCTCTTAAATATAGCCAATGAACTGGCCTCAACTACACTCTGTGGCAGAGAGTTCCAGAGACCCACCACTCTCTGTGTGAAAAAATTCCTTCTCATCTCGGTCCTAAAAGACTTCCCCCTTATCCTTAAGCTGTGACCCCTTGTTCTGGACCTCCCCAACATCGGGAACAATCTTCCTGCATCTAGCCTGTCCAACCCCTTAAGAATCTTGTAAGTTTCTATAAGATCCCCCCTCAATCTCCTAAATTCCAGCGAGTACAAGCCGAGTCTATCCAGTCTTTCTTCATATGGAAGTCCTGACATCCCAGGAATCAGTCTGGTGAACCTTCTCTGCACTCCCTCCATGGCAAGAATGTCCTTCCTCAGACTTGGAGACCAGAACTGCACACAATACTCCAGGTGTGGCCTCACCAGGGCCCTGTACAACTGCAGAAGGACCTCCCTGCTCCTGTACTCAACTCCTCTTGTTATGGAGGCCAACAGGGCCAAAGCCGCACACAATACTCCAGGTGTGGTCTCACTAGGGCCCTGTACAACTGCAGAAGGACCTCCCTGCTCCTGTACTCAACTCCTCTTGTTATGGAGGCCAACAGGGCCAAAACCGCACACAATACTCCAGGTGTGGTCTCACCAAGACCCTGTACAACTGCAGTAGAACCTCCCTGCTCCTATACTCAAATCCTTTTGCTATGAAATCATCAAGGAACATTCATCAAGGATTTCTGGTTCCTTATTCCTATGATCTTGTGTATTTGATTTAAGATAATCTCTGAGTTGCAGATATCGGAAACAAGTATTTGAATGTAATCCGTAAATCTGTTGTAATTCCTGAAATAATTCCTGAAGTGCCTTTCTTACAAAGGTGTCCCATCTTTTTGATTCCATGGTTTTTCCATCGTGTAAAACCTTTATCCGGCATGGAAGGTTTAAATAAGGGATTGTTTACAATAGGGAGACAGCGTGGTATATTATCCAATTTTAAAGCCCTCTTTAGTTGCTTCCACATTCGTGTAACACTGTATGTTGTCCACTTTGGCGGCAACAACAGGAAGGCAGATTACTATCTAAATGGCGTCAAGTTGGGAAAAGGGGATCTGGGGGTCCTTGTGCATCAGTCTATGAAAGTAAGCATGCAGGTACAGCAGGCAGTGAAGAAAGCCAATGTCATGTTGGCCTTTATAACAAGAGGAGTTGAGTACAGGAGCAGGGAGGTCCTTCTGCAGTTGTACAGGGCTCTGGTGAGACCACACCTGGAGTATTGTGTGCAGTTTTGGCCTGTTGGCCTTCATAACAAGAGGAGTTGAGTACAGGAGCAGGGAGGTCCTTCTGCAGTTGTACAGGGCCCTGGTGAGACCACACCTGGAGTATTGTGTGCGGTTTTGGCCCTGTTGGCCTTCATAACAAGAGGAGTTGAGTACAGGAGCAAAGAGGTCCTTCTGCAGTTGTTTGCAGGTGGAAACGCAGGCAAGTGGGACGTGTAGCTGGGACATTGTTGGGTGGAGCGGCAAGTTGCGTACCGTATGACTCGATGAGCGTGGGGCTAAAGTGCAGGGGTGGGGGGGAGATCTGGCTCCTGACCCTGGTAGCAGCGTGTGATGGGACATTAGTTTGAGCGTTGGGTGTTTGGGGGGGGGGAGGGGAGGGGATGTGTCTCCTGGCCAGCCCGTACCTCGGTTGAGATTTTCCGGATGTTATTCCGCATCCTGACCCGGACCGGGGACTGAACCTCGTCGGAGGATGTGGCGGATGCCTGGTCGCTCTCCCCGTCCGAGCCCATCTTCAGGTCCTCGTGGACGATCTCTACCGGGGGGGGGGGGGGGGAAAAGACGGGTCGTTAGCGATGGCGCCGGCGGGAAAAACGACACAGCCCCTCGCTCCCGCCCCGAACCCCGGCAGCATGTCTACGCTCCCCAGCCCCGATCAGCGGGCTGTACCGACCATAGACATAGACATGGAAAAAGACCGGTGCAGGAGTAGAGGCCATTCGGCCCTTCCAGCCAGCACCACCACTCAATAGACAATAGACAATAGGTGCAGGAGTAGAGGCCATTCGGCCCTTCCAGCCAGCACCGCCATTCACTGTGATCACGGCTGATCATCCCCAATCAGTACCCCGTTCCTGCCTTCTCCCCATATCCCCTGACTCCGCTATCTTTAAGAGCCCTATCTAGCTCTCTCTTGAACGTGCATCCAGAGAACCGGCCTCCACCGCCCTCTGAGGCAGAGAATTCCACAGACTCACAACTCTCTGTGAGAAAAAGTGTTTCCTCGTCTCCGTTCTAAACGGCCGACCCCTTATTCTTAAACTGTGTGTGTGTGTGTGTGGCCCCTGGTTCTGGACTCCCCCAACATCGGGAACATGTTTCCTGCCCCTAGCGTGTCCAAGCCCTTAACAATAACCATATACCAATTACAGCACGGAAACAGGCCCACTCGGCCCTTCCAGTCCGTGCCGACCATTTATTTTCCCCTAGTCCCATCTACCTGCACTCAGACCATACCCCTCCATTCCCTTCCCGTCCATATACCTATCCATATTGATCGTCCCCAATCAATAACCCGTGCCTGCCTTCTCCCCATATCCCTTGACTCCACCAGCCCCTAGAGCTCTATCTAACTCTCTCTTAAATCCATGCAGTGACTTGGCCTCCACTGCCCTCTGTGGCAGGGAATTCCACAGATTCACAACTCTCTGGGTGGAAAAGTGTTTCCTCACCTCCGTCTTAAATGACCTCCCCTTTATTCTAAGACTGTGCGTGGCCCCTGGTTCTGGACTCGCCCAACATTGGGAACATTTTTCCTGCATCTAGCTTGTCCAGTCCTTTTATAATGTTATATGTTTCTATAAGATCCCCCCCCTCATCCTTCTAAACTCCAGTGAATACAAGCCTAGTCTTTTCAATCTTTCCTCATATGACAGGCCCGCCATCCCAGGGATCAATCTGGTGAACCTACGCTGCACTGCCTCAATCACAAGGATGTCCTTCCTCAAATTAGGGGACCAAAACTGCACACAATACTCCAGGTGTGGTCTCACCAGGGCCCTGTACAACTGCAGAAGGACCTCTTTGCTCCTGTACTCGACTCCTCTTGTTATGAAGACAAGAGGATTTGTTGTGGTCTACAAGAACGATCCCAGGAACGAGCGGATGAGCGTTTGTCGGCGCTGGGCCTGTACACGCTGGAGTTAGGAGGATGAGCGGGGACCTCATTGAAACTTCATTACTTACAAAATTCTTAAGGGGTTGGACAGGCTAGATGCAGGAAGATTGTTCCCGATGTTGGGGAGGTCCAGGACAAGGGGTCACAGTTTAAGGAAAAGGGGGAAATCCTTTAGGACCGAGATGAGAAGGACTTTTTTCACACAGAGAGTGGTGGGTCTCTGGAACTCTCTGCCACAGAGGGTAGTTGAGGCCAGTTCATTGGCTATATTTAAGAGGGAGTTAGATGTGGCCCTTGTGGCTAAAGGGATCAGGGGGTATGGAGAGAAGGCAGGTACGGGATACTGAGTTGGATGATCAGCCATGATCATATTGAATGGCGGTGCTGGCTCGAAGGGCCGAATGGCCTCTACTCCTGCACCTATTGTCTATGTTTCTCTGTTCACTACCTCATATTCCGCTTGGGTAGTTTACACCCCAGCGGTGTGAACATCGACTTCTCCAATTTCAGGTAGTCCCTGCTTCCTCCACTCCTTCCCTCCCCTTCCCAACTCTCCCACTGCCCACTGTCTCCGCCGCTTCCATTCTTCTTCCCGCCCCATCCCCCCACCCCCCCCCCCCACACCAGTCTGACGAAGGGTCTCGACCCGAAACGTCGCCCATTTCCTTCTCTCCAAAGATGCCGCCTCACCGCTGAGTTTCTCCGGCGCTTTTGTCCACCCTGGACCAGTTAGTCTAACGTCGGTAGTGGGGAAACCGCTAGAGTCAGTTCTTGAAGATGGGCTAGCAACGCAGCGCCTGCAGTTGTTTCTAACACAACGCCGGCAGGTTAGACCAAAGATCCTCTAGCGGGGCAAGGTAGACCACTCGATGGAAAAAGAGGTAGTACGGGCACGGGCCGTTTTCGTCCCCCCATTCCCGCAACCGGCTTCCGTCTCCGCGCCGAAGATCCCGTCGTAGCGGGGCGAAGAGACGGGAGACGGTTACGGGAAACGTCCTGGTAAAAATCAAATACATTTTGGTGAAAATCTTCTTTCTGCTTCTCGGCCTCGCAATAGAAAAACGAAAAGATGCTCGCGTCCCTTCCACCGCGCTGGCCCGGATCCGCACGTCTAGGACGCCAGGGTAAACGCACGTTGGGGGAACAGACCCACTTTGTCTAGTTGTGTATAAAAATCTGAAGAAACATAGAAACATAGGCAATAGGTGCAGGAGTAGAGGCCATTCGGCCCTTCGAGCCTGCACCGCCATTCAATGTGATCACGGCTGATCATCCAACTCAGTATCCCGTACCTGCCTTCTCTCCATACCCCCTGATCCCTTTAGCCACAAGGGCCACATCTAACGCCCTCTTAAATATAGCCAATGAACTGGCCTCAACTACCCTCCGTGGCAGAGAGTTCCAGAGACCCACCACTCTCTGTGTGAAAAAAGTCCTTCTCATCTCGGTCCTAAAGGGATTCCCCCTTATCCTTAAGCTGTGACCCCTTGTCCTGGACTTCCCCAACATCGGGAACAATCTTCCTGCATCTAGCCTGTCCAACCCCTTAAGAATTTTGTAAGTTTCT
>CAUPSL010000675.1:0-21663 GCA_963514005.1 Raja brachyura | reverse complement strand
GCCTGTGTATGTGTGTGTCTCTGTGTGTGTATATGTGTGTGTGTCTGTGTCAGTGTGTGTCTGTGTGTGTGTATGTATACACGTGTGTCTGTCTGTGTGGGTGTGGGTGTGTGTCAGTGTGTGTGTGTGTTACTGTGTGTGTGTCAGTGTGTGGGTGTTGGTGTGAGTGTGTGTGTGAGTGTGCCAGTGTGTGTGAGTGTGTCAGTGTGTGTGTATATGTGTGCCTGTGTGTATATGTGTGTATATATATGTGTGTGTGTCTGTATATGTGTGTGTGTATATACGTGTGTGTATATGTGTGTGTGTGTCTATAGATGTGTGTGTGTGTGTATATATGTGTGTGTGCGTGCGTGCGTTTATTGTATATGTGCCTGTGTGTGTGTGTATATGTGTGTGTATATGTGTGTCTGTGTGTGTGTCTGTCTGTCTGTGTACATGTGTGTCTATGTGTGTGTATATGTGTGTATATATGTGTGTGTGTCTGTGTATATGAGTGTGTGTGTATATACATGTGTATATGTGTGTGTGTGGGGGTGGATGTGGGGGAGCATGGGGGTGGGGCCGGGAGGGGAGGGAAGGGTGGGGGGGTAAGTGTACCCCGGCTCTGACTCTCCCTCTGCCCCAGTCTCCCCCAGTTGAGTGCGGCGGTGGAGCTGATCCAGCAGCTTTGCCGGGAGCTGACGGAGCAGCGAGAAGCAGCCGTGGGCAACGTCAGCCGCACCTTCGAGGAGCTGGAGCAGATCCTGCGGCAACGCAAGAACAGCCTGGTGCAGGGGCTGGAGCAACTGTGCAGCAGCAAGCAGCAGGTGGGGGAGTAGAGGGAATGGGAGGGTGGGAGGGAGTGGGAGGGGGGAGTGACTGAGCAGCAGACCAGGGGAGGGGGGAGTGCGTGGGTGGGGAGTGAGGGGGTGATGGGCAGAGGGGGAGCAGACGGAGAGATAGAAACATAAAAACAGAGAAAAATAGGTGCCGGAGTAGGCCATTCGGCCTTTCGACCCAGCACCGCCATCAATATGATCATGGCTGATCATCTAAAATCAGTACCCCGTTCCTGCTTTCTCCCCATATCCCTTGATTCCGTTAGCCCTTGGAGCTAAATGTAACTCTCTCCTGAAAACATCCAGTGAATCGGCCTCCGCTGCCTTCTGTGGCAGAGAATTCCACAGATTCACAACTCTCTGGGTGAAAAGGTTTTTCCTCATCTCAGTACTAAATGGCCGACCCCTTATTCTTAAACTGTGTACGTCCCCGTTAGAGTGAAGGGCAAAGCAGGCAAATGTAAGGAAACTTGGCTGACGAGGGAAATTGAGACATTAGTCAAAAACAAGAAGGATGCACGGGACAGGTATAGGCAGCTGGGATCAAGTGCATCCCTGGAGGAGTTTTGGGAACTAAGGAGTTGTGTTTAGTTCCCAAAACGGGGCTCACAAGAGTCCAGCCAACAACTAAGCGGACACAAGATGTGTGCACGAGACGTGTTTTATTCTCCACGATACAGCTCCCGACTCCTCCAAGGTCACGGGCATTGCCCGGCCTTCAATACCAAATCAGGTACAAACCCCGTGACTAGCGCCTCCCACACCGAGACGCTGCCGTCCAGAGCTGAGGGTTCGCTGTGCCCGTGGCTTGCCACCAGGTGCCGCCACAGAGTAAACTAAAAAAGGAAATCAGAAGGGCAAAAAGGGGGCAGGAGATAGCCCTGGCGGGTAGCATTAAGGACAATGTTATAAATACATTAGGGGAAAAAGGGTAACTGGAGAGAGAGTCGGACCCCTCAGGAATCAAAGTGGTCACCTTTGTGTGGAGCCACAGGAGATGGGCAAGATCCTCAATGAGTATTTCTCCTCTGTATTTACTGAGGAGAAAGACAGTAGGACGGAGGGAATTGGAGCAGTCACTGGAAGTGTCTTTTGAGCAGTCAGTGTTACTGTGGAGGAAGTTCTGAAGGTACTGTTGTGTTTGTGGGTAGACAAATCTCCAGGGCCTGATCTGATAGATCCGAGGACATTGTGGAAACCAGAGAGGAAATTGCGGGAGCCCTGGTTAAAATTTACGAGTCGTCCTTAAATAGAGGAGAGGTGCCGGAAGACTGGAGGGGGGCAAATGTTGGGCCTCTTTTCCAGAAGGGCTGCAGGGAAAATGCTGGGAACTATAGGCTGGTGTGCTTAACATATGTAGTTGGTAAATTACTGGAGAGTATTCTGAGGGATAGGATATGCAGGAATTTAGATGGGCAAGGGCTGATTAGGGGCAGTCAGCATGGATTTGTACGTGGAAGGTCGTGTCTCACAAATCTAATTGATTTTTTTGAAGACGTGACCAAAAAGGTCGATGAGGGCAGAGCTGTAGATGTTGTGTACATGGACTTCAGGAAGGCATTCAACAAGGTTCCGCGTGGTAGGCTGCTCTGGAAGGTTAGATCGCATGGGATCCAATGAGAGATAGCTGAGTGGATCGCAAATCGGCTTCATGGAAGGAAGCAGAGGGTGATGGTGGAAGGAAGGTTGCTTCTCGGACTGGAGGCCTGTGACTAGTGGTGTGCCTCAGGGCTCGGTGCTGGGCCCGTTACTGTTTGTCATCTACATCAATGATTTGGATGAGAACATACAGGGCAAGATTAGCAAGTCTGCTGATGATACAAAAGTGAGTGGTTTTGTAAATAGTGAAGATGGCTGTGAACGATTGCAGCAGGATCTGGATCAATTGGCCAGGTGGGCTGATGAATGGTTGATGGAATTTAATACAGAGAAGTGTGAGGTGTTGCATTTTAGGACGTGGAACAAGGGCAGGACCTACACAGTGAATGTTAGGCCTCTGGGTAGTTGTAGAGCAGAGAGATCTAGGAGTACAGGTGCATGGTTCCTTGAAGGTCGAGTCGCAGGTAGATAAGGTGGTTAACAAGGCTTTTGGCACTTTGGCCTTCATCAGTCAGAGTGTTTATAGAAGTTGGGAGGTCATGTTGCAGTTGTATAAGACGTTGATGAGATCGCATTTAGAGTATTGTGTTCAGTTCCGGGCACCGTGTTACAAGAAAGATCTCCCACCCCCTCATGTCCAGGGTCCTGTAATCTCACCCACACCCACCCCCACCCCCCTGTGCCCGCAGGTCCTGGAGTCCCAGCTACAGCTGCTGGTCCAGGGTCGGGAGCGGATCCGGAGCAGCTCGGAGTTCACGGAGCAGGCCCTGCGCCAGGGCACGGAGGCGGAGGTGCTGCTGGTGAGGAAGCAGATGAACGAGACTCTGGGGGAGTTGGGACGGGAGGAGTTCCCATTGCAGCCGCAGGAGAACCAGCACCTGGAGTGTGTGCTGGAGACGGAGGGTCTGCGCCGGTCACTGCAGGGTCTGGGCTCGCTGGTCACCACCAGCGCGGTGGGGCGGCAGACCGTGGCGTCCGGTGAGGGGATGAGACAGGCCGTGGTGGGGCAGCCGACGGCCGTCACCGTCACCACCAAGGACAAGGACGGGGAGCTGGTGAAGACGGGCAGCGCGGCCGTAGTGGCCGAAGTGACGGCTCCGGACGGCTCCACTGCCCACGGCCACGTAGTGGACAACAGGAACGGCACCTACGAGCTGCTGTACACCCTGCGGGCGGAGGGTGACCACCTCCTGTCCGTCACCCTGTACGGGCAGCCCATCCGAGGCTCCCCCTTCCGGGTCCGAGCTGCCCGGCCGTGCGACCTCTCGCAGTCCCCCGACGATGTCCGGCGTCGAGTCAAGTCCCCCGGCTCCGGACACATCCGCCAGAAGGCGGTGCGGAGACCGGCCAGTATGTACAGCAGCGGCAAGCGCAAAGAGAACCCCATAGAGGACGAACTCATACACCGTGTCGGTGAGTGGGGTGGGGGGGGTGGGGGGGGGGGGATGAGAATGAGGGAGAGAGGGGGAGTGGGGAACGGGGAGAGAGGGGTGATGGAGGGAGGGGGAGGGGGAGAGAGAGAGGGGGGTGACGGGAAGCACGGGACGGGGTAGAGGGGGAGAGGGGTGGGGGGGAGGGGGGGGGTGAGGGGGTAGAGGGGAGGATAGAGAGGGGGAAGGGGGAGGGGGGGTAGAGAGGGGGAAGGGGGAGTGTAGGGGGGAGGGGAGAGGGAGAGAATGAGGGAGAGAGGGGGAGTGGGGAACGGGGAGAGAAGGGTGATGCAGGGAGGGGGGGAGAGAGGGGGGGTGACGGGAAGCACGGGACGGGGTGTAGGGGGAGAGGGGTGGGGGGGAGGGGGGAGAAGGGTGCGGGGGAGGGGGAAAGGCGATCCCAACGCAGACAAACATCCACATCATGCCCTGTCCCCTGTCCCCGCGCCTGCACCAGGCTCTGACTGTGTTCCCGTCTACAGGCAGCAGAGGCCGTGAGAAGGGCGAGTTCAGCAACCTACAGGGGATCTCTGCCTCCGGCAACAACCGAATTGTGGTTGCCGACAGCAACAACCAGTGTATCCAGGTAACCGACCCCCGCTGTCCCCATCCCACCCCCCACCCTCCCGACCCCGCCCCGCCCCCACCGACCAGACCCCACCCCCACTGTTCCGACCCCACCCCCCACCGACCCGACCCCACCCCCACTGACCAGACCCCACCCCCACCGACCAGACCCCACCCCCACTGTCCCGACCCCACCCCCACTGTCCCGTCCCCACTCCCACCATCCCAACCCCACCCCCACCGACCCGACCCCACCCCCACCATCCCGACCCCACCCCCACCCCCACTGTCCCGACCCCACCCCCACCCCCTCCATCCCGACCCCACCCCCACTGTCCCGACCCCACCCCCACCGACCAGACCCCACCCCCACCGACCAGACCCCACCCCCACCATCCCGACCCCACCCCCCACGACCAGACCCCACCCCCACCGACCAGACCCCACCCCCCACCGACCCGACCCCACCCCCACCGACCAGACCCCACCCCCCACCATCCCGACCCCACCCCCCACCGACCAGACCCAACCCCCACCGACCAGACCCCACCCCCCACCGACCCGACCCCACCCCCACCGACCAGACCCCACCCCCACCGACCCGACCCCACCCCCACCATCCCGACCCCACCCCCACCGACCAGACCCCACCCCCACCGACCAGACCCCACCCCCACCGACCAGACCCCACCCCCCCACCGACCCGACCCCACCCCCACCGACCAGACCCCACCCCCACCATCCCGACCCCACCCCCCACCCCCACCGACCCGACCCCACCCCCACCGACCAGACCCCACCCCCCCACCATCCCGACCCCACCCCCACCGTCCCGACCCCACCCCCCACCGTCCCGACCCCACCCCCCACCGACCCGACCCCACCCCCACCGACCCGACCCCACCCCCACCGACCCGACCCCACCCCCACCGACCCGACCCCACCCCCACCGACCCGACCCCACCCCCACCGACCCGACCCCACCCCCACCGACCAGACCCCACCCCCACCGACCCGACCCCACCCCCACCGACCCGACCCCACCCCCACCGACCAGACCCCACCCCCACCGACCAGACCCCACCCCCACCGACCAGACCCCACCCCCACCGACCCGACCCCACCCCCACCGACCCGACCCCACCCCCACCGACCAGACCCCACCCCCACCCCCACCCCCACCGACCAGACCCCACCCCTCACCGACCCGATCCCACCCCCACCGACCAGACCCTACCCCCACCGACCCGACCCCACCCCCACCGACCAGACCCCACCCCCACCATCCCGACCCCACCCCCCACCGACCCGACCCCACCCCCACCGACCAGACCCCACCCCCACCGACCAGACCCCACCCCCACCGACCCGACCCCACCCCCACCGACCAGACCCCACCCCCACCGACCAGACCCCACCCCCACCGACCAGACCCCACCCCCACCGACCAGACCCCACCCCCACCGACCCGACCCCACCCCCACCGACCCGACCCCACCCCCACCGACCAGACCCCACCCCCACCGACCAGACCCCACCCCCACCATCCCGACCCCACCCCCACCGACCCGACCCCACCCCCACCGACCCGACCCCACCCCCACCGACCAGACCCCACCCCCACCGACCAGACCCCACCCCCACCGACCAGACCCCACCCCCACCGACCAGACCCCACCCCCACCGACCCGACCCCACCCCCACCGACCCGACCCCACCCCCACCGACCAGACCCCACCCCCACCGACCAGACCCCACCGCCCACCGACCCGATCCCACCCCCACCGTCCAGACCCCACCCCCACCGACCCGACCCCACCCCCCACCGACCAGACCCCACCCCCACCATCCCGACCCCACCCCCCCACCGACCCGACCCCACCCCCACCGACCAGACCCCACCCCCACCGACCAGACCCCACCCCCACCGACCCGACCCCACCCCCACCGACCGGACCCCACCCCCACCGACCAGACCCCACCCCCACCGACCAGACCCCACCCCCACCGACCAGACCCCACCCCCACCGACCCGACCCCACCCCCACCGACCCGACCCCACCCCCACCGACCCGACCCCACCCCCACCGACCAGACCCCACCCCCACCATCCCGACCCCACCCCCACCGACCAGACCCCACCCCCACCATCCCGACCCCACCCCCCACTGTCCCGACCCCACCCCCCACCCCCACCCCCACCCCCCACCATCCCGACCCCACCCCCTCGACCCCACCATCCCGACCCCACCCCCCACCGACCCGATCCCACCCCCCACCGACCCGACCCCACCCCCCACCATCCCGACCCCACCCCCCACCCCCTCGACCCCACCGTCCCGACCCCACCCCCCACCGTCCCGATCGGGTAGATGCACAGAATCTCTTGCCCAGAGTAGGGGAATCGAGGACCAGAGGACACAGGTTCAAGGTGAAGGGGAAAAGATTTAATAGGAATCTGAGGGGTAACATTTTTACACAGCGGGTGGTGGGTGTATGGAACAAGCTGCCAGAGGAGGTAGTTGAGGCTGGGACTATCCCAACGTTTAAGGAACAGTTAGACAGGTACATGGATAGGACAGGTTTAGAGGGATATGGACCAAAGTAGAACATGACCCAGATGCCGACCATTCACTGTGTAGGTCCTGCCCTTGTTCTACGTCCAAAAATGCAACACCTCACACTTCCCTGTATTAAATTCCATCACCCATTCAGTGCCCGTGTCCTTACCATGTGTGTGTCCTTACCGTGTGCGTGTGCTTGCCGTGTGGGTGCCCACAGGTGTTCTCCAATGACGGACAGTTGAAACTGCGTTTCGGGGTCCGGGGTCGGTCGCCGGGACAACTGCAGCGCCCCACCGGCGTGACCTTCCACCCCAATGGTGACATCATCGTGGCCGACTACGACAACCGGTGGGTCAGCACCTTCGCCGCGGACGGCAAGTTCAAGGTGAGGGGGGCGGGGAGGGGGAGGGGGAGGGGGGAGCTGGGGTGGGTCAACATCTTCAAGTCCAAAGGTTCCGCATGGTCGGCTGCTCTGGAAGGTTAGATCGCATGGGATCCAATGAGAGATAGCTGAGTGGATCGCAAATCGGCTTCATGGAAGGAAGCAGAGGGTGATGGTGGAAGGAAGGTTGCTTCTCGGACAGGAGGCCTGTGACTAGTGGTGTGCCTCAGAGTTCGGTGCTGGGCCCGTTACTGTTTATCATCTACATCAATGATTTGGATGAGAACATACAGGGCAAGATTAGCAAGTTTGCTGATGATACAAAAGTGACTGGTTTTGCAGATAGTGAAGATGGTTGTGAACGATTGCAGCAGGATCTGGATCAATTGGCCAGGTGGGCTGATGAATGGTTGATGGAATTTAATACAGAGAAGTGTGAGGTGTTGCATTTTGGGACGTGGAACAAGGGCAGGACCTACACAGTGAATGTTAGGCCTCTGGGTAGTTGTAGAGCAGAGGGATCTAGGAGTACAGGTGCATGGTTCCTTGAAGGTCCAGTCGCTGGTCAAAAAGGCTTTTGGCACTTTGATCTTCATCAGTCAGAGTATTGAGTATAGAAGTTGGGAGGTCATGTTGCAGTTTCAGGGTACAATGCTGGGCCCGTTACTAGTTATATCAATGATTGTACAGGGCATGATTTAGTACGTTTGCTGATGACACTAAAGTTGGTTGCAGATGGTGACCAACATTTACAGCACAGTCTGTATCTAAACTAAAGACCTTGATCAGCTCGGGTGGGTTGAGGAATGGTTGATGGAGTTTAAAGCAGATCAATGTGAGGTGCTGTGTTTCGGGAAGTCGGACACGTGCATTTATGAGGATTTTGCCGTGATGCGGGGCTCTGAGCTACAGGGAGAGGCTGGGGTAGGCTAGGATTTGTTTCCTTACAGCGTAGGAGGATGAGGGGTGATCTTATAGAGGTCCAGTGAATCTCCTCTGCATGCTCTCATGTATAAGACATTGCTGAGAATACTGTGTTCAGTTCTGGGCGCCATGTTATAGGAAAGGTATTGTCAAGGGTTGAAAGGGTTCAGAGAAGATTTACGAGGATGTTGCCAGGGCTAGAGGGTGTGAGCTACAGGGAGAGGTTGAGTAGGCTGGGTCTCTATTCCATGGAGCGCAGGAGGATGAGGGTGATCTTATAGACGTGTATAAAATCATGAGAGGAATAGATCGGGTTGATGCACAGAGTCTCTTGCCCAGAGTAGGGGAATCGAGGACCAGAGGACACAGGTTTGAAGTGAGAGGGGAAAAGATTTAATAGGAACCTGAGCGGTAACGTTTCCACACAGAGGGTGGTGTGTGTATGGAGCGAGCTGCCGGAGGAGGTAGTTGAGGCTGGGACTGTGCCAACAGGTACATGGATAGGACAGGTTTGGAGGGATATGGGCCAAACGCTGGCTGGTGGGACTAGTGTAGATGGGACACATTGGTCGGCATGGGTAAGTTGGGCCGAAGGGCCTCTTTCCAAGCTTTATCACTTCATGACACCCTCTCCCTCTCTCTTCCACACCCCCTTCTCTCCCCCTCCACATCTCCCCTCCCCCTCTCTCCCCCTCTCTCCCCCTCTCTCCCCCTCTCTCCCCCTCTCTCCCCCTCTCTCCCCCTCCTCTCCCCCTCCTCTCCCCCTCCTCTCCCCCTCCTCTCCCCCTCCTCTCCCCCTCCTCTCCCCCTCCTCTCCCCCTCCTCTCCCCCTCCTCTCCCCCTCCTCTCCCCCTCCTCCCCCCCCTCTCCTCCCCCCCTCTCCTCCCCCCCTCTCCTCCCCCCCTCTCCTCCCCCCCTCTCCACCCCCCCTCTCCACCCCCCCTCTCCTCCCCCCCTCTCCTCCCCCCCCTCTCCTCCCCCCCCTCTCCTCCCCCCCCCCTCTCCTCCCCCCCCTCCTCCTCCCCCCCCCTCTCCTCCTCCCCCCCCTCTCTCCTGCAGAGTAAGATAGGTGCGGGCAAGTTGTTGGGGCCGAAGGGCGTTGCCGTTGACCGTAATGGCCACCTGATCGTGGTGGACAACAAGGCTTGCAGTGTCTTCATCTTCCAGTCCAACGGGAAGCTGGTGACGCGGTTTGGTGCACGGGGAACTGCAGACAGACAGTTTGCAGGTACACTGGATGGTAATAACTCCCCACTGCCTCCACTCTGCCTCACTGGCCTGGCCATAACTGCTGCACCATACAGCACAGTACAGCACCCAAACTGGCCCTTCAGCCCATCTCATTCTTGCCCATCATGCTGCTTCTCCAGGCTAGTCCCATACGCCTGTATGTCCCTCTACACCTTTCCTGCCCATTACAGACAGAGCAAACACAATGCTAGCATTTATTTCAAGAGGGCTTGTATACACAAACAGGGACATAATGCTGAGGCTCCATCAGGTGCAGGTCAGGCCACATTTGGAATATTGGGAGCAGTTTTGGGCACCATATCTGAGGAAGGACGTGCTGACTCTGGAGAGGGTCCAGAGAACGTTTACAAGAACGATCCCAGGAATGATGAGCGTTTAACGGCACTGGGCCTGTACTCACTGGAGTTTAGAAGAATGAGGGGGGGACCTCATTGAAATGTACAGAATAGTGAAAGGCCTGGATAGAGTGGATGTGGAGAGGATGTTTCCACTAGGACTAGAGGTCACAGCCACAGAATTAAAGGATGTTCTTTTAGGAAGGAGATGAGGAGGAATTTCTTTAGGCGAATCTTGGGAATTCTTTGCCACAGACGTCTGTGGAGGCCAAATTAGTGGACATATTTCAGGATGAATTAGATAGATTCTTGATTAGTACGGATGTCAGAGGTTATGGGGAGAAGGCAGCAGAATGGGGTTAGGAGGGAGAGATAGATCAGCCATGATTGAATGGTGGAGTAGCCCTTCGTCCCACGGAGTCCGTGCCAACCACGAGCACTATCCTACACACGTTGGGGACAATCTGCAATCACAGATGCCAGTTCCAGATACCCAGCATCCTCTGTCTGAATAGCGAACCCCTCAGATGTACCACGTACCTCCACTGCTATAACAATTACAGCACGGAAACAGGCCATCTCGGCCCTTCCAGTCCGTGCCGAACACTTACTCTCACCTAGTCCCATCTACCTGCACTCAGACTACAACCCTCCATTCCTTTCCCGTCCATATACCTATCCAATGTATTTTTAAATGATAAAATCGATCCTGCCTCCACCACTTCCGCTGGAAGCTCATTCCATACAGCCACCTCTCTCTGAGTAAAGAAGTTCCCCCTCATGTTACCCCTAAACTTTTGTCCCTTAATTCTCAAATCATGCCCTCTTGTTTGAATCTTCCCTACCCTCAATGGGAAAAGCTTATCCACATCAACTCTGTCTATCCCTTTCATCATTTTAAAGACCTCTATCAAGTCCCCCCTTAACCTTCTGTGCTCCAAAGAATAAAGACCTAACTTGTTCAGCCTTTCTCTGTAACTTAGGTGCTGGAACCCAGGCAACATTCTACTAAATCTCCTCTGTACTCTCTCTATTTTGTTGACATCTTTCCAATAATTAGGTGACCAAAATTGTACTCCAGAATTGGTCTCACCAACGCCTTGTACAATTTTAACATTACATCCCAACTTCTATACTTAATGCTCTGATTTATAAAGGCCAGCACACCAAAAGCTTGCTTTACCACCCTATCTACATGCGATTCCACCTTCAAGGAACTATGCACGGTTATTCCTTGATTCCTCTGTTCAACAGCATTCCTCAATTCCCTACCATTTACCATGTACATCCTATTTTGATTTGTCCTGCCAAGATGTAGCACCTCACACTTATCAGCATTAAACTCCATCTGCCATCGTTCAGCCCACTCTTCCAAATGGCCCAAATCTCTCTGTAGACTTTGAAAATCTACTTCATTATCCACAACACCACCTATCTTAGTATCATCAGCATACTTACTTATCCAATTTACCACACCATCATCTAGATCATTGATGTACATGACAAACAACAGTGGACCCAACACAGATCTCTGAGGCACCCCACTGGTTACCGGCTTCCAACCTGACAAACAGCCATCCACCATTACTCTCTGGCATCTCCCATTCAGCCACTGTTGAATCCATCTTGCTACTCTGCCATTAACACCCAAAGATTGAACCTTCTTAACCAACCTTCTGCAGATAGCTGTCCACTCTGACTCTCTAATAGACCAATTTTATCCCTCGTTATCCTTTTGCTATTAGTATAGCTGTAGAAACCCTTTGGAGTTACTTTCACCTTTCTTGCCAAAGCAACCTCATATCTTTTAGCTTTTCTAATTTTGTTCTTAAGATTCTTTTTACATTCTTTATACTCCTCTTGCACCTCATTTACTCCATGCCTCCTATAATTATTGTAGATATCTCTCTTTCTCCGAACCAAGTGTCCAATTTGCCTTGAAAACCAGAGCTCTTTCCAATTTTAACTATTTCCTTTCAACCGAACAGGGACATAAAGATTCTGTACTATTACAATTTCCCCTTTAAATGTCCTCCATTTCTCATCTACATCCTCCCCATAAAGCAAAATGTCCCAGTTCACTCCTTTTAAATCATCTCGCATCTCGTTAAAGTTAGCCTTTCTCCAATTAAAAATCTCAACCCTAGGCCCAGTTCTGTCCTTCTCCATAATTATATTGAAACTAATGGTATTGTGATCACTGGACCTGAAGTGCTCCCCAACGCATACCTCCGTTACTTGACTTGTCTAATTTCCTAACAGGAGGTCCAGCACTGCCCCTCCTCTAGTAGGCACCTCTATGTATTGCAGCAAAAAACTATCCTGCACACATTTTACAAACTCCAAACCATCCAGCCCTTTTACAGAATGTGTTTCCCTGTATATGTGTGGAAAGTTGAAATCTCCCACAATCACTACCTTGTGCTTACTACTAATATCTGCTATCTCTTTACATATTTGCTCTTCCAATTCTCGTTCCCCATTTGGCGGTCTATAATACACCCCTAAAAGCGCTACACCATTCCCACTTCTCAGTTCCACCCAAATAGCCTCCCTAGACGAGCCCTCTAATCTATCCTGCCAAAGCACTGCTGTAATATCTTCCCTGACAAGCTATGGTCCCCTGCCCCAGGAACAAGACTGTGACATAAGCAGTACAACACAGCGACAGGCCCTTCAGCCCATGTCCGTGCCAAATCAAGCTGACCCACATCTGTCCGCACATGCCTCTATCCATCCTGAATCTGAAGAAGGGTCTCGACCCGAATTGTCACCCATTCCTTCCCTCCAGAGATGCTGCCTGTCCCGCTGAGTTACTCCAACATTTTGCGTCTATCTATGGATTAGACCAGCATCTGCGGTTCCATTCTTCACATCCACTCTATCCAGGCCTCTCACTATTCTGTACATTTCAATGAGGCCCCCCCTCATTCTTCTAAACTGCAGCGAGTACAGGCCCAGTGCCGACAAACCCACTCATTCCTGGGATCATTCTTGTAAACCTCCTCTGGACCCTCTCCAGAGCCAGCACATCCTTCCTCAGATACGGGGCCCAAAACTGCTCACAATTTGCTCACGTCACTCATGATCAGGTCTCTCCTCGACCTCCAATGTTCCACAGAGAACGATCAGTCCGGTCCCACCACTCCATGTGGCTGAAACCCTTCACATCCGGTATAACTACATTCATCTCCTCGGCACCTTGTGGCCCAAAGCCACCACCTTGTCCCAGGAATGGGGTGACAAAAACTGCACGCAGTAGCCCAGCTGTAGCTGGGACAGTCACTGGGAACTGGGATGAGTGGGGGGGGGGGTGTCTGGGAGGAGGTGAGCGGATGTTTTGGGAGGGGTCTGTGACTACTTGGAAAATACTGTGACTTTCTCTGTTTCTCTCTCTCTCTCCCTCCCTCTCTCTCTCTCTGCCTCCCCCCCCCTCTACCCCCCCCCTCTCTCTCTCTACCCCCCCCCCCCCCCCCCGACAGGCCCGCACTTTGTTGCCGTCAACAACAAGAACGAGATCCTGGTGACTGATTTCCACAACCACTCTGTGAAGGTGAGCTGTCAGTGAGGCTGTGGCCAAACATAGAACAATAGGTGCAGGAGTAGGCCATTCGGCCCTTCGAACCAGCACCGCCATGCAATGTGATCATGGCTGATCATCCACAATCAGTGCCCCGTTCCTGCCTTCTCCCCATATCCCCTGGATTCCGTTAGCTCTAAGATCTAAATCTAACTCCCTCTTGAAAACATCCAGTGAACCGGCCTCCACTGCCTTCTCTGGCAGAGAATTCCACAGATTCACATCTCAGTTCTAAATGGCCGACCCCTTATTCTTAAACTGTGACCCCTGGTTCTGGACTCCCCCAACATCGGGAACATTTTTCCTGCATCTAGCTTGTCCAATCCTTTAAGAATTTTATATGTTTCTATAAGATCTCCACTCATCCTAAATTTCAGTGAATACTTCCCTTTCCCCCCTCCTCCCTCTCCCCCTCCCTCCTCTACCCCCCTCCGCTCTCTACCCCCTCCTCTCTCTCATCCCTTCCCCCATCCCCATCCTCCCTCTCTCCCTCCCTCCTCTCTCCCCCCCCTCCCCCACTCCCCTCTCCCCCCCACTCACCCCCCCCCTGTGTGTGTGGGGGGTGGTTAGTGTGTGTGATGCAGCCCCCCCCAGCAATGGCACATTGAGGGGCCGTGGGGACATTGAGGGTACATTGAAGGAACACTTGGTCTAGTGTTTCTATAAGGTCCCCTCTCCCCTCTCATCCTTCGAAGCTCTGGTGAATACAAGCCCAGTCGACCCATTCTTTCATCGTATGACAGTCCCGCCATCCCGGGAATTAACCTTGTAAACCTATGCTGCACTCCCTCAATAGCAAGAATGTCCTTCCTCAAATTAGGGGACCAAAACTGCACACAATACTCCAGGTGTGGTCTCACCAGGGCCCTGTACAACTGCAGTAGGACCTCCTATACTCAAATCATCCCGCAATGAAGGCCAACATGCCATTAGCTTTCCTCACTGCCTGTTTACTTTCAGTGACTGATGTACAAGCACACACAGGTCTCGTTGTACTTCCCCTTTTCCTAATCTGACACCATGCAGATAGTAATCTGTTTTTGCCACCAGAGCGGATAACCTCACATTTATCCACATTAAACCTCATCTGCCATGCATGTGCCCACTCCCCCAACCTGTCCAAGTCACACTGCAGGCCGGCCGGCATCTCCTACTGTGCTGAACTTGCTCACATTAAACTCCATCTGCCATTTCTCAGCCCATTTCTGCTGCTGATCTATATCCCGATGTATACTTGACAGCTGTCCTCACAGACCGCGACCCCAGCAATCTTAGTGTCATCTGCAGATGTCATTAGTGTCATTTGTGGACGATCAGCCGTGATCAGATTGAATGGCGGAGCTGGCTGTCCATGTTCTCCAGAGATGCTGCCTGAAGTTACTCCAGCACTTTGTGTCTTGTTTAGTTTGGAGATACAACGCAGAGTCTGTGCCCCGCGACCAGTGATCCCCCCACATGAACACGACACACAATGGGGACACATTACGGTAGCTCACACCCTCTAGTCCTGGCAACATCCTCGTATGCCTTCTCTGTGCCCTTCCCAGCTTGGACCAACTTATAGAAGCCAATTAGCCGACAAACACGCACATCTTTGGAATGTGGGAGGCAAACCGACGCAGGTCACGGGGAGAACGTGCAAACTCCGTACAGACAGCGCCCGTAGTCAGGATGGACCCCGGGTCTCTGGCGCTGTGAGGCAGCAACTCTACCGCTGCCCCACCGTGCCGCCTAATGTAGGAAGTGTGAAGTTGTGCACAAGTAAAGGCCGAGCGTGTGGTGACGGAGAGACGGGCGTCAGCGGTCCCTCTGGTGCATTACTCAATCGAACATCACCCCTGACCCCCACCACTCACCCCTGACCCCAGTGCTGTCCGGCACTGACCCTATGCTCACAGGTTGATGGGTCAGTCGCGGCCTCCAGCCCTCATGCACTGGCCGTGACCTCTCCCCTGGGACCGTGACCTCTCCCCTGGGGCCGTGACCTCTCCCCTGGGGCCGTGACCTCTCCCCTGGGGCCGTGACCTCTCCCCTGGGTCCGTGGCCTCTCCCCTGGGTCCGTGACCTCTCCCCTGGGTCCATGACCTCTCCCCTGGGGCCGTGACCTCTCCCCTGGGTCCGTGACCTCTCCCCTGGGGCCGTGACCTCTACCCTGGGGCCGTGACCTCTCCCCTGGGTCTGTGCGGGTGGGTGGGGTGGGGGCTAGGATGAATCCCCCCCCTTCCTCGGGCTGCTGGACGTGAGCCTGTGGTGTCTGCGGCCGACTGACCCTCTGCTGCCTCCCGCAGGTTTATAACTCCGACGGGGAATTCCTCTTCAAGTTCGGGTCCCACGGCGAAGGCAACGGTCAGTTCAATGCCCCCACAGGAGTGGCCGTCGATGCCAATGGCAACATCATCATCGCTGACTGGGGCAACAGCCGGATACAGGTGGGGGGGCAAGAGGGGGCGTGACCCCGTGACCCTGGGAATGTGTGTGACCCCGTGACCCTGCGAGTGTGCGTAACCCCTTGACCCTTGGAGTGTGTATGACTCTTTGACCCCAGGAGTGTGCGTGACCCTGGGAATGTGCGTGACCCCATGAACCTGGGAGTGTGTATGACCCCGTGACCCTTGGAGTGTGTATGACCCTGTGTGTGTGACCCTGTGACCCTCCAAGTGTGCGTGACCCCAGGAGTGCGGGTGACCCCAGGAGTGTGCATGACCCCGGGAATGTGCGTGACCCCGCGACCCCAGGAGTGTGCGTGACCCTGGGTGTGTGCGTGACCCCGGGAGTGTGTATGACCCTGTGACCCCAGGAGTGTACGTGACCCCGTGACCCTGGGAATGTGCATGGCCCCGTGACCCCAGGAGTGCGGGTGACCCCAGGAGTGCGGGTGACCCCAGGAGTGTGCGTGACCCTGGGAGTGTGCGTGACCCCGGGAGTGTGTATGACCCTGTGACCCCATGAGTGTACGTGACCCTGGGAATGTGCATGACCCCGTGACCCCAGGAGTGTGCGTGGCCCCGTGACCCTGGAAATGTGCGTGGCCCCGTGACCCTGCGAGTGCGTGTGACCCCGTGACCCTGCGAGTGTGCGTGACCCCGTGACCCTGGAAATATGCGTGGCCCCGTGACCCTGCGAGTGCATGTGACCCCGTGACCCCAGGAGTGCGTGTTTGGGTTGGTGGTGGTGGAATCAAGTTTGCAGAGGAGTGGTTAGTTTGCATCTCTTCACTCTTCGCTCACTTGTGACAGGAAGGCTGTTCAGCCTATCGAGCTTATACTAGCTTTGAGCATTCCAGATTGACCCAGGCCCCCACTGTATCTGTGTTATTGTCGCTGCCACCAACACCCACATTCCGCACTAACGGATCATTAACTGAGGGAATATTCTTGCTGACAGCTCGGCCACCCCACCTACAATAGACACACCTGTCCGAGCTTGACCCATATCTGTCCATGTACCTGTCCAACTGTCTTTTAGATATTGTTATAGCACCTTCATAAGGTCATCAGTGATAGCTGCAGAATTAGGCCATTCGGCCCAGCAAGCCTACTCTGCCATTCAGTCATGGCTAATCTATCTCCCTCTCAACCCCATTCTCCTGCCTTCTCTCCATAACCTCTGACACCCGTACTAATCAAGAATCTATCTCAGCCTTAAAAATATCCACTGACGTGGCCTCCACAGCCGTCTGTGGCAAAGAATTCCACAGATTCACCAGCCATGGATTGCTTTCTAAAGGTACACCCGTATATTCTGAGGCTGTGCCCTCTGGTCCTAGACTCTCCACTAGTGGAAACATCCTCTCCACATCCACTCTATCCAGGCCTTCCATTATTCTGTCTGTTTCAATGAGGTGGCCCTCCCCTCATTCTTCTAAACTCCAGCGAGTACAGGCCCGGTGCTGACAAACGCTCATCATACGTTAACCCACTCATTCCCGGGATCATTCTTGTAAACCTCCTCTGGACCCTCTCCAGAGCCGGCACATCCTTCCCCAGATACGGGGCCCAAAACTGCTCCCAATATTCCAAATGTGGCCTGACCAGCGCCTGATAGAGCCTCAGCATTCCATCCCTGTTTTTGTATACAAGCCCTCTTAAAATAAATGCTAGCATTGAGTTTGCTTTCGTTACTACTGATTCGACTTGTAGATTAACTTTTGGGGAATTCTGCACCACCACGCCCCTATGATTTCTGGATTCTCTCCCCCCATTTAGAAAATAGTGTATCGACGCTGGTATCTGCCCTTTGATACCGTGGGCTCTCATCTTCCCCAGGAGCCTGAAGTGTGGCACCTTATCACAGGTTTTCTGAAAATCTAGGTCAACAACATACACTGACTCCTTTCTCTGCCAAGCTATTTACTTCCTCAAAGAATTCCAAACTTCCTCCCCTGCCAGCTGCTTCCCGCCGCCCAGCTGCTGAGGACATGGATAGATGATGTTTGTGGTCGGGATCCTTCCTCGGACACTGTTCTGTGGCTTCCACGTGCTGTTCTCTCTCCCCGCAGGTCTTTGACAGCTCGGGCTCCTTCCTGTCATACATCAACACGGCCGCGGACCCCCTGTATGGACCCCAGGGTCTGGCCCTTACCTCCGACGGACATGTGGCTGTGGCCGACTCTGGCAACCACTGCTTCAAGGTTTACCGGTACCTGCAGTGACGGCGCAGTGGGAATGGGCACCCCAGTCCGTGGAGCGCGTGGGACAGGAGCCGGCACACCTGTAAATATACCTGGACCAGCCCTGGACTGGAGCTGTACCTGTAAATATACCTGGGCCAGCCCTGGACAGGAGCCGGCACACCTGTAAATATACCTGGGCCAGCCCTGAACTGGAGCTGTACCTGTAAATATACCTGGGCCAGCCCTGGACAGGAGCTGCACCTGTAAATATACCTGAGCCAGGCCAGGTTAGCACCTGGGCTTGTAAATATACCTGGAGTGGCCCGGATCAGCCCAGGAAAGGACCTGGCACAAGAACAGTGGTTCTAAATACACCTGGATATGTCCGGGACAGGACTTATAGCTGCAAGCATATATGGACCGACCCAGGACAGCACCTGGGCTTGTAAATACACCTGGAGCAGCCCAGACTGGCCCAGGACAGGATTGGGGGCCCTAAATACACACGGACCAGCAGGGCTGCCCCAGGACGGGCAGTAGCTGTAAATACACCCAGACTGGTTCGGGAGAGGCGGAGAGAGGCTGCCCGCTCACACCCACTGACTACTCTGGGCTCCGGCCACTGGCTGACCATCGGGCTGACCGCCGGCCCTCGAACCGCACTGCGACACGTCCCCACACGCCAAGCGCTCACTGTCGGTGAACCTGGGCTCCAGGACCACTGACCGCAGGAGGAAGGGACCAGGGCAGACCCCCTCCCACACTGACCCCCCCACTAGCCCCCCCTCCCCCACTAGCCCCCCCTCCCCCACTGGCCACCCTCCCCCACTGACCCCTCCCCCACTGACCCCTCCCCCACTGACCCCTCCCACACTGACCCCCTCCCACACTGACCCCCCCCCCCGCTAGCCCCCCCTCCCCCACTGGCCACCCTCCCCCACTGGCCACCCTCCCCCACTGGCCACCCTCCCCCACTGACCCCTCCCCCACTGACCTCTCCCCCACTGACCTCTCCCCCACTGACCCCCCTCCCACACTGGCCACCCTCCCCCACTGGCCACCCTCCCCCACTGGCCACCCTCCCCCACTGACCCCTCCCCCACTGACCTCTCCCCCACTGACCTCTCCCCCACTGGCCCCCCTCCCACACTGGCCA
Source organism: Raja brachyura (assembly GCA_963514005.1). Next base: position 2,445 of record CAUPSL010000675.1, on the reverse strand, counting down.
CCCTCCCCCACTGACCCCTCCCCCACTGACCCCTCCCCCACTGACCCCTCCCCCACTGACCCCCCCCCACTGACCCCCCCCCCACTAGCCCCCCCCTCCCCCACTGGCCACCCTCCCCCACTGACCTCTCCCCCACTGACCTCTCCCCCACTGACCTCTCCCCCACTGACCTCTCCCCCACTGACCCCCCTCCCACACTGGCCACCCTCCCCCACTGACCCCTCCCCCACTGACCCCTCCCCCACTGACCCCTCCCCCACTGACCCCCCTCCCACACTGCCCCCCCTCCCCCACTGACCCCCCCACTGACCCCTCCCCACTGACCCCCTCCCACACTGGCCCCCTCCCACACTGACCCCCCCCACTAGCCCCCCCTCCTCCACTGGCCACCCCTCCTCCACTGGCCACCCTCCCCCACTGACCCCCCTCCCCCACTGACCCCTCCCCCACTAGCCCCCCTCCCCCACTGACCCCCCTCCCCCACTGACCCCCCTCCCCCACTGACCCCTCCCCCACTGACCCCCCCTTACTGGCCCCCCCTCCCCCACTGACCCCCCTCCCCCACTGACCCCCCTCCCTCACTGACCCCCCTTACTGGCCCCCCTCCCCTATTGACTCCTCCCCCACTGAACCCCCTTCATTGGACCCCCTCCCCCACAGACCCCGCCCCCACTGACCCCCCTCACTGGCCCCCCTCACTGGCCCCCCTCCCTCACTGACCCCCCTCCCTCACTGACTCCCCTCCCTCACTGACCCTTCCCCCACTGACTCCCCTTACTGACCCCCGTTCTCCCACTGACCCCCCCTTACTGCACCCACTCCCTTACTGACCCCTCCCTCACTGACACCTCCCCCGCTGAGCTGTCCCCCACTGGGTGCTCTGCCTCTAGCACCCCAGGGTGCTGGGGGTGGGTGCTCTGACCCACGGGGACTTTGTGTAAATTAAGGAATTAAAATGTTTGCAAAGTTTTTTCTGAGTTTGAGATTTTTGATTCCTGGCATCAGTCCAATTCGGAGGCTGCTCCCCCTCCCCCACCCTCTCTCCCCTCCCTGCCTTCCCCTGAACTCCCCACTCGCACTCTCTCCCAACCCCCCACCCCCTCCCTCTCTCCCCCCTCTCCCCCACCTTCACCCTCCCCCTCCTCTCCCCACTCCCCTTCCCCAGCCCCCACCCCTCCTCCACGATTTTGGGCCCCGTATCTGAGGAAGGATGTGCCGGCTCTGGAGAGGGTCCAGAGGAGGTTTACAAGAATGATCCCAGGAGTGAGTGGGTTAGCCTATGATGAGAGTTTGTCGGCACTGGGCCTGTACTCGCTGGAGTTTAGAAGAATGAGGGGGGACCTCATTGAAACTTACCGAATAGTTAAAGGCCTGGATAGAGTGGATGTGGAGAGGATGTTTCCACGAGAGGGAGAGTCTAGGACTGAACGTCACAGCCTCAGAATTAAGGGACGTTCCTTTAGGAAGATGAGGAGGAATTTGTTTAGTCAGAGGGTGGTGAATCTGTGGAATCCTTTGCAACAGGTGGCTGTGGTGGCTATGTGAATTGATATTTTTAATGCAGAGATAGATAGATAGATTTGTGATTAGTACGGGTGCTAGGGGTTATGGGGAGAAGGCAGGAGAATGGGGTTGAGAGGGAGAGATAGATCAGCCATGATTGATTGACGGAGTAGACTTGATGGGCTGAATAGCCTAATTCTGCTTCTATTATTTCTGACCATTAATATTTTCCACAATGGTGGGGGCCTGGAATGCACAGCTGGACGCACAGCTGGACGTGGTGGTGGAGGCAGATGGCTTTTGGTCACATAGCATAGAAACAGCCCTTTGGCTCAACATTCCCCATCTATACTAGTCCCATCTACCTGTGTCTAGGGGAGGGGAGGGGGGGATACTCTGTCAGTGTTGTTTTGTGTACCTTGGGTGTGAAGGTAAAGAATTTTACTGTGACGTCACATGAGATGATAAAGTCATCCATTTCATCCCCTCTAATCCGGTCCTATCTATGTACCTGTCCAAATGTCCTTTAAATATTGTTATTGTACATGCATCAACTGCCTCCTCGGGCAGCTCGTTCCAAACACCCACCACCCTCAGTGTGGGAAAAGTTGCCCTTCTGATTTCTATTAAATGTGGCTTTTATTAAAAGTGGACGGGTGGACGGGTGGACAGGGAGATTAGTTTAACTTTATGCATTATGTTCGCACGGGCGTTGTGGGCTGAAGGGCCTGTTCCTGTGCTGTACTGCTCTTGGTTCTAAGGGCATCTACTTGGATGATCATAACCTTTAAAATAGTTGCCACTGATACAGTGTAGCAGTGGACTGCGATACGGTGTAGCAGTGGACTGCGATACAGTGTAGCAGTGGACTGCGATACAGTGTAGCAGTGGACTGCGATACAGTGTAGCAGTGGACTGCGATACGGTGTAGCAGTGGACTGC
>CAUPSL010000674.1:0-26910 GCA_963514005.1 Raja brachyura | reverse complement strand
ACCCGCAAACCCGCACTAATCAAGAATCTATCTATCTCTGCCGTAAACCTTCCTGCATCTGGCCTGTCCAACCCCTTTAAGATGGCGTTATGGCGGGGCTGTTATTGCAGGAGGCCAGGTCGGGGCGGGAGTTCGAGTCCCACAAGCCTCCAGCCGGGCAGGATCGGAGCGCGTGGCTCGCTCTCTCCCTGCTCCCGTGCAGCTGCCGGTCCCAAGGACGCATGCCGTCACTGCATCCTCCGCAGCTCCACAATAGCAGGAAGCAGCCGAGTCTCCAGTCTGCTCCGACACGGGGGGGGGGGGGGGGGGGGGGGGACAAGCGGGAAACGAGGGGATGATACAAAAACGCTGAGATTAGACACTCCGTCATCAGTGGACATGTTCAAGGCAGAGAATCATAGAGAGATTCTTGATTAGCACGCGAGTCAGGGAAATCAGGTGCAGGAGTAGAGGCCATTCGGCCCTTCCAGCCAGCACCGCCATTCAATGTGATCATGGCTGATCATCCCAATCAGTACCCCGTTACTGCCTTCTCCCCCTCTCCCTCGACTCTACTAGCCCCTAGAGCTAGCCCCTAAACAATAGACAATAGGTGCAGGAGTAGGCCATTCGGCCCTTCCAGCCAGCACCGCCATTCAATGTGATCATGGCTGATCATCCAACTCAGTATCCTGTACCTGCCTTCTCTCCATACCCTCTGATCCCTTTAGCCACAAGTGCCACATCTAACGCCCTCTTAAATATAGCCAATGAACTGGCCTCAACTACCTTCTGTGGCAGAGAATTCCAGAGACCCACCACTCTCTGTGTAAAGAATGTTTTCCTCATCTCGGTCCTAAAGGAATGCCCCCTTATCCTTAGACTGTGACCCCTTGTTCTGGACCTCCCCAACATCGGGAACAATCTTCCAGCATCTAGCTTGTCCAAACCCTTAAGAATTTGTAAGTTTCTATAAGATCCCCCCCTCAATCTTCTAAATTCCAGCGAGGTACAAGCCGAGTCTATCCAATCTTTCCTCATATGGAAGTCCTGACATCCCAGGATTTTTCTCCCCACATCCCTTGATTCCTTTAGCCCGAAGAGCTAAATCGAACTCTCTCTTAAAAACAAGTCTACACCTTTAAATTGTAAAGAAAGAACTGCAGGTGCCAGTTTAAATCGAAGGTAGATGGCAAAATGCTGGAGTAACTCAGCGGGCGAGGCAGCATCTCTGGAGAGAAGGAATGGGCGACGTTTCGGGTCAAGACTCTTCAGACTCAGTCTCAACCTGAAATATCGCCCATTCCTTCTCTCCAGAGATGCTGCCTGTCCCACTGAGTTACTCCAGCATTTTGTGTCTACCTCAGTGGGTCAGGCAGCATCTCTGGAGAGAAGGAATGGGCGATATTTCAGGTTGAGACTGAGTCTGAAGAGTCTTGACCCGAAACGTCGCCCATTCCTTCTCTCCAGAGATGCTGCCTCACCCGCTGAGTTACTCCAGCATTTTGTGTGGACACCTCTATCCCGACTGCCATTATTTAAAAAATAGTCTACGCCTTTACTCCTGCTACCTATGTCCAATTTTGGTCAGTTTTCCTGAAACGCTAAAAATATTTTTCCCTCCCCCCCCCCCCCCCATCAATATTCCCAAAGCGATCCCTGATCACCACCTGTGCCGGGAGGGGAAGCAGGATATGACGGAGCCTTGGTGTTTTTCCGAGCAGCTTAAAGGCGGGCGTTCCCTGCCGACGGTACACACTGGCTGGAGCACCGTCGCTGGGATTCCTCTCCCGCCCACCCCACCGCCCCCCGACATTGCCCCGCTGCCGACGCATGGAAGCCCCCGCTCACGCCCGCAGGCCAGGCGACTCCACCGTGCGACGCTGCTGCCGGGGACCCGCCCCCCGCTCTGGGGGGTGAGTGGGGAACCTGGGGGGGGGGAAAGAGAGGGAGTGGGGATGGGGGGATGGTAGTGGAGAGGAGGGGGGGAGAGAGGATGGGCTTGGGGGGAGTGGAGAGGAGGAGGGGGTGAGTGGGCTTGGGGAGAGAGAGGGTGGGTGATGAGAGGGGTGAGTGGAGAGGAGGAGGAGAGGGTGGGGGGAGAGTGAGTGTGGGGGACAGGCAGAGGGGAGTCAGGATGGGGGGGGGGGAGAGTGGAGAGGGTGGGGGGGGTGAGTGAGGAACCAGGGGAAAGGGTATGGGGGGGAAGAGTGGAGAGGTGGGGGGGGAGTGGGCTTGTGGGGAGTAGAGGTGAGGATGGGGGGATAGTGGAGATTGTGGGGGGGGGGTGAGTGGAGAGGAGGACAAGAGGGTGGGTGGGGGGAGAGTGAAGAACCTGGGGGGAGAGGCAGAGGTGAGTGGGGATTGGGGGGGGGGGCGGGAGGGTGGGGATAGTGGAGAGGAGGGGGAGAGAGGGTGGGGGGTGAGTGGGGTGGGAGTGGGCTTGGGGGGAGAGTGGGGAACGAGATGGGCGTTGGGGGGGGCAGGGAGGGCGGAGGGGCAACTGGAGATGGTGATGAGTGGAGACGGGGGGGAGGGGGGGGGGGAGGGGACGTGTAAATCCCTGGTCGACGTGAGTGCTGGACTCTGGAGGAAATGCGGTTTAGTGTCGACACAGTAACTGCGCGGGTCAGGCAGCATCTCTGGTCAAATCTCTGTCCAATACAGAAGTACAGCGTTGTGAAGCGTGGGACCGAATCCTGGTTTAAACTACAGACGGACACAAAAAGCTGGAGTAACTCAGCGGGACGGGCAGCATCTCCGGAGAGAAGGAATGGGCCACGTTTTCTTCAGACCCTTCCTCAGACTGTCTCGACTTGAAACGTCGCCCATTTCTTCTCTCCAGAGACGCTGCCCGCCCCGCTGAGTTACTCCAGCACTTTGTGTCTATCGGTGTAAACCAGCGTCTGCAGTTCCTTGCGGACCCGTGGCCATTGGCGGGCGGTTAGTTTATTGTCACGTGTAGCGAGGTACAGTGAAAAGCATTTGTGTGTTGTGCGGGAAGACTGCTTGATTACAATCGAAGATAGACTCAAAAAGTTGCTGGAGTAACTCAACGGGCCGGGCAGCGTCTGTGGAGAGAAGGAATGGGCGATGTTTCGGGTCGAGATCCTGCTTCAGAATGTGACTGAGGGTTGGCCGGGGGACTCTGGGCGGCAGGGTTGGCCGGGGGACTCTGGGCGGGCGGGTTGGCTGGGAGACTCTGGGCGGGTGGGTTGGCCGGGGGACTCTGGGCGGCAGGGTTGGCCGGGGGACTCTGGGCGGGCGGGCGGGTTGGCCGGGGGACTCTGGGCGGGCGGGTTGGCCGGGGGACTCTGGGCGGCAGGGTTGGCCGGGGACTCTGGGCGGCAGGGTTGGCCGGGGACTCTGGGCGGCAGGGTTGGCCGGGGACTCTGGGCGGCAGGGTTGGCCGGGGGACTCTGGGCAGCAGGGTTGGCCGGGGGACTCTGGGCAGCAGGGTTGGCCGGGGGACTCTGGGCGGGTGGGTTGGCTGGGGGACTGTGGGCGGGTGGGTTGGCCGGGGGACTCTGGGCAGGTGGGTTGGCCGGGGGACTCTGGGCGGGCCGGGGGACTCTGGGCGGCAGGGTTGGCCGGGGGACTCTGGGCAGCAGGGTTGGCCGGGGGACTCTGGGCGGGTGGGTTGGCCGGGGGACTCTGGGCAGCAGGGTTGGCCGGGGGACTCTGGGCGGCAGGGTTGGCCGGGGGACTCTGGGCGGGTGGGTTGGCTGGGAGACTCTGGGCGGGCGGGTTGGCCGGGGGACTCTGGGCGGGTGGGTGGGTTGGCCGGGGGACTCTGGGCGGGTGGGCGTGTCTCGGCTGAGAGAGCACTGGTGCCCAGCGTGGGCGGGCAGCGCCCGGACCTGACTGACCCTCCGTCCCCCCTCCCTCCCTCCGCAGGTGCCGCTGGGACTGGCTGATGTCACCGTGAATTAATTCCTGAGACGGATCTGGAACCTTCGATGTGAACAGGTAGGAACGGAGGCGCGAGGAACCCTTTCCTGTAGTTCCCCTCCCGGCACCGACCAAGATATAGGAGTAGAATTAGGCCATTCGGCCCGTCCAGTCTACTGCGCCAATCAATCATGGCCGATCTCTGCCTCCTAATCCAATTTTCCTGCCTTCTCCCCATAACCCCTGACTCCCGTTTAGTTCCGGGATACAGCACGGAAACGGGCCATTCGGCCCACCAGCGCTCCCCACACACCAACACTATCCCACGCCCACTTACATTTATACCAAAGCCAATTAACCAACAAACCTGCACGTCTTTGGAGTGCGGGAGGAAACCGAAGATCTCGGGGGAGAACGTGCAAACTCCGTACAGACAGCGCCCCGTAGTCGGGATGGAACCCGGGTCTCTGGCGCTGCGCTCGCTGTCCGGCGGCAACTCTACCGCTGCGCCACCGTGATCACGCCCTTAATCTATCTCTGCCCTAAAGAAAATATCCACTGACTTGTGGCCTCCACCGCCCTCTTGTGGCAAAGAATTCCACAGATTCACCGCCCTCTGACTAAAGAAATTCCTCCTCATCTCCTTCCTAAAGGAACGTCCTTTAATTCTGCGGCCGTGCCCTCTGGTCCTAGACTCTCCCACTAGTGGAAACATCTACACTAGCCCCACCTGCCCGCGTTGGGGCCCCATAGTCCCTCCAAACCTGTCCTATCCATGTACCTGTCTAAACACAGTCTCCGAAACACAAAACGCTGGAGTACCTCAGCGGGACGGGCAGCATCTCTGGCGAGGAGAGACTGGGCGACTGTTTCTTGAAGGGTCTCGACCTGAAACGTCACCCATTCCTTCTCTCCAGAGATGCTGCCTGTCCCGCTGAGTCACTCCAGCGTTTTGTGTCTATCTTCAGTTTAAACCAGCATCTGCAGTTCCTTCCTACAGTCTCTTCAAAGTTGGGATAGCCCCAGCCTCAACTACCTCCTCCGGCAGCTTGTTCCAAACACCCACCTGTGCAAAAAGATTCCTTAAACCCACGCCCTCAGGTCCCAGAGTCTCCTACTCTGCGGAGTAGACTTGTTGGGCCGAATGGCCTAATTCTACTCCTGATAGGTCCATTCGAGCCAGCACCATTATGGACATGGCTGATCATCCAAAATCAGTAACCCCGTTCCTGCTTTTCTCCCCACATCCCTTGATTCCATTAGCCTGAAGAGCTAAATCAAACTCTTGCTTGAAACCAGACTGATTCCTGGGATGTCAGGACTGTCTGATGAAGAAAGACTGGATAGACTCGGTTTATACTCTCTAGAATTTAGAAGATTGAGAGGGGATCTTATAGTTTTGGTCTCCTAATCTGAGGAAAGACATTCTTGCCACAGAGGGAGTGCAGAGAAGGTTCACCAGACTGATTCCTGGGATGTCAGGACTGTCTTATGAACAAAGACTGCATAGACTTGGTTTATACTCTCTAGAATTTAGGAGATTGAGAGGGGATCTTATAGAAACTTACAAAATTCTTAAGGGGTTGGACAGGCTAGATGCAGGAAGATTGTTCCCAATGTTGGGGAGGTCCAGGACAAGGGGTCACAGCTTAAGGATAAAGGGGGAAATCCTTTAGGACCGAGATGAGAAGGACATTTTTCACACAGAGAGTGGTGGGTCTCTGGAACTCTCTGCCACAGAGGGTAGTTGAGGCCAGTTCATTGGCTATATTTAAGGGGGAGTTAGATGTGGCCCTTGTGGCTAAAGGGATCAGGGGGTATGGAGAGAAGGCAGGTAGGGGATACTGAGTTGGATGATCAGCCGTGATCATATTGAATGGTGGTGCGGGCTCGAAGGGCTGAATGGCCTCTACTCCTGCACCTAATTTCTATGTTTCTATGAAAACAAATCTACACCTTTAATTGTAAGGAGAGAACTGCAGATGCCGGTTTAAATCAAAGAGAGATGCAAAATGCTGGAGTAACTCAGCGGGTGAGGCAGCATCTCTGGAGAGAAGGAATGGGCGACGCTCTGACCCTTCACCCGATCTTACGCGCTCCTTTTCCCCCCCCCCCCCCCCCCCCGCTATGCCTGCAGCTCGCTTTCACGCTCAAGATATCTCTGCAGCTGCCCTCACCTCCTGCTTCCTCTCCCGGGATGTGTGAGTCACTGTTGGCGCTCGCTCCCGTCCCGGCCATTGTTCCCGTCGCCTGCTTCCTCTCCGGACGATCGCAGAATTCCCGTCCTCCGGAGAACAGGATCCAGTTTCCCCTGTTGGGATCGGGGGGGGGGGGGGGGGGGGGGGGGGAGGAAATGGCCTTCAGAGAGAGAGCCTGGCCTCAGACGTTAGCGAGACGGCGCGGAAACAGGCCCTTCGGCCCGCCGAGTCCGTGCCGACCGGAGCTCCCAGCGCTATCCCACACACTAGGGACAATTTACAATTCGTACCGAAGCTGAAACGCCGGTTCGATCCCAACTACGGGTGCTGTCTGTGCGGAGTTTGCACGTTCTCCCCGTGACCCGCGTGGGATTCCCCCGAGATCTTCGCTCTCCTCCCGCACTCGAAAGGCGTGCAGGTTTGTAGGTTAATTGGCTTTGGTGTAAATGTGAAATTGTCCCTAGTGTGTGTGTGTGTGCGGGGACCGCTGGTCGGTACGGACTCGGTGGGCCGAATGGCCTGCAGCCACGCTGTATCTCCAACTATACACCGCTCTCCGGTTGTGCTGGGATGGTTCAGTTGCCTGATAACAGCCGGGAAGAAACTGTCCCCGAACTCCTAGTTCACAAGGATTTAGACCACACCATTCCCTTTCAGCCCACCAATACCGGTTTCAGCCCTGTATCTCCAATTCTAAACTACTAACCAGCACGTCTTTGGGAGAGAAACATAGAAAATAGGTGCAGGAGGAGGCCATTCGGCCCTTCGAGCCAGCACCGCCATTCATTGTGATCAAGGCTGATCGTCCCCAATCAATAACCCGTGCCTGCCTTCTCCCCATATCCCTTGACTCCACCAGCCCCTAGAGCTCTATCTAACTCTCTCTTAAATCCATCCAGTGACTTGGCCTCCACTGCCCTCTGTGGCAGGGAATTCCACAAACTCACAACTCTCTGGGTGGAAAAGTTTGTTCTCACCTCAGTCTTAAATGACCTCCCCTTTATTCTAAGACTGTGTGTGGCCCCTGGTTCTGGACTCGCCCAACATTGCTGGGCTTGTATCCTTTTATAATTTTATATGTTTCTACAAGATTCCCCCTCATCCTTCTAACACCGGTCACTGAAAGTTGGCGTGCAGGTACAGCAGGCAGTGAAGAAAGCTCATGGCATGTTGGCCTTCATAACAAGAGGATTTCAGTACAGGAGTAAAGAGGTTCTTCTGCAGTTGTACAGAACCCTGGTGAGACCACATCTGGAGTATTGTGTGCAGCTTTGGTCTCCTAATTTGAGGAAGGACATCCTTGTGATTGAGGCAGTGCAGCGTAGGTTCACGAGATTGATCCCTGGGATGGCGGGACTGTCATATGAGGAAAGATTGAAAAGACTAGGCTTGTATTCACTGGAGTTTAGAAGGATGAGGGGGGGGGGATCTTATAGAAACATATAAAATTATAAAAGGACCGGACAAGCTAGATGCAGGAAAAATGTTCCCAATGTTGGGCGAGTCCAGAACCAGGGGCCACAGTCTTAGAATAACGGGAAGGCCATTTAAGACTGAGGTGAGAAAAAAAACTTTTGCATCCAGAGAGTTGTGAATTTGTGGAATTCCCTGCCACAGAGGGCAGTGGAGGCCAAGTCACTGGATGGATTTAAGAGAGAGTTAGATAGAGCTCTAGGGGCTGGTGGAGTCAAGGGATATGGGGAGAAGGCAGGCACGGGTTATTGATAGTGGACGATCAGCCATGATCACAATGAATGGCGGTGCTGGTTTGAAGGGCTGAATGGCCTCCTCCTGCACCTATTGTCTATGTTTCTAAGGGTCTTGACCCATTCCTTCGCTCCAGAGATGCTGCCTGTCCCGCTGAGTTTCGTCGGTTTGTTGGCATCTTTTGAGTCTTCCGTGTTGGGCCATTTTTTTTGTGTGTTAACCTGTGCAACCCCTCTCTCCTTCCCACCCCCCCCCCCCAACCCCCGCCGCCAGCTTTGCTGGGGTGACGATGGGATCGACGGCAGAGAGCTACATCAAGGAGTTCACCCGGCACTCCACCGACATGATGCTGAACCTGAACGAGATGCGGAGGCGGGAGATGCTGACCGACGTCCAGCTCCTGGCCCAGGGGCAACGCTTCCGGGCACACAAGGCCGTGCTGGTGGCCTGCAGGTACCACTCCGTATAAGCGAGCGTTAGATCGAGCTCTAGGGGCCAGTGGAGTCAAGGGATGTGGGGAGAAGGCAGGCACAATGAATGGCGGTGCTGGCTCGAAGGGCCAAATGTCCTCCTCCTGCACCTATTTTCTATGTTACTGGCAAGAATGTCTTTCCTCAAATTAGGGGACCAAAACTGCACCCAATACTCCAGGTGTGGTCTCACTAGGGCCCTGTACAACTGCAGAAGGACCTCTTTGGTCCTATACTCGACTCCTCTTGTTATGAAGGCCAACAGGCCAAAACTGCACACAATACTCCAGGTGTGGTCTCACTAGGCTCTGTACAACTGTGATAGAATAAAGGGGAGGTCATTTAAGACTGAGGTGAGAAAAAACATTTTCACCCAGAGAGCTGTGAATCTGTGGAATTCCCTGCCACAGAGGGCAGTGGAGGCCAAGTCACTGGATGGATTTAAGAGAGAGTTGGATAGAGCTCATGGGGCTAGTGGAGTCGAGGGATATGGGGAGAAGGCAGGCACGGGTTATTGATTGGGGACGATCAGCCATGATCACAATGAATGGCGGTGCTGGCTCGAAGGGCCGAATGGCCTCCTCCTGCACCTATTTTCTAGGTCAATACCCCTCAAGTGGGGAGGTCATGTTGCAGTTGTATAAGACGTCAGTGAGACCGCCTTTAGGACATTGTGTTCAGTTCTGGGAGCCGTGTTATAGGAAAGATAATGCCAAACTTGACAATAGACAATAGGGTAGACAAAATGCCGGAGAAACTCAGCGGGTGCAGCAGCATCTGTGGAGCGAAGGAGATAGGCGACGTTTCGGGCCGAGACCCTTCTTCAGACTCGAGGGTTTTGGCCCGAAACGTCGCCTATCTCCTTCGCTCCACAGATGCTGCTGCACCCGCTGAGTTTCCAGCATCTGCAGTTCCTTCTTTAACACAACAGACAATAGGTGCAGGAGTAGAGGCCATTCGGCCCTTCCAGCCAGCACCGCCGTTCAATGTGATCATGGCTGATCATCCCCAATCAGTACCCCGTTCCTGCCTTCTCCCCATATCCCCTGACTCCGCTATCTTCAAGAGCCCTATCGAGCTCTCTCTCGAAAGCATCCAGAGAACGGAGACGAGGAAACACTTTTTCTCACAGAGAGTGGTGAGTCTGTGGAATTCTCTGCCTCAGAGGGCGGTGGAGGCCGGTTCTCTGGATGCTTTGAAAAGAGAGCTAGATAGGGCTCTTAAAGATAGCGAAGTCAGGGGATACGGGGAGAAGGCAGGAACGGGGTACTGATTGGGGATCCCTCGGCGTCCCTCTTCCCATCAGAACTGCCCCCTCCATTGACTCCTTTAAATCGAGACTTAAAACTCATCTCCACTCCCAAGCCTTTCTTGACATCCTCTGAGCGAGGGCTACATGTATGTAGTGATGTTTGTATTTAACCTATGAACCACTGTTGTATAACGTTAGTACCTCCACCAATGTGAAGCACTTTGGCCAACGAGAGTTGTTTTTTAAATGTGCTTTAGAAATAAAAGTGACTTGACTCTGACTCCCTCTCTCTGTCTCCCCCTCAGCGGATTTTTCTACTCGATCTTTGCCGACCAGTCCCGGCGTCCGGTGGACCTGGTGAGCCTGCCCCGGGGGGTGAGTGCCGAGGGCTTCCGGCTGCTGCTGGACTTCATGTACACGTCCTACCTGCCGCTGGAGCCCGCCACCGTGGGCGAGGTGCTCACCACCGCCACCCACCTGCAGATGGAGCATGTGGTGGAGGCCTGCTGCAGCTACGCCCACTTCAGGTAGGCTCTCTCCCCCCCCTCCCCCCCAACCCACCCCCCCAACCCACCCCCCCTCCCCCCCAACCCACCCCAAACCCAATGCCACGCTTGGACTATCGTGAGCAGTCATCGTAGAAGCAACCATCCATACATCCCAACCATACATTAATGATCTGGATGAGGGAATTGAAGGCAACATCTCCAAGTTTGCGGATGACACTAAGCTGGGGGGCAGTGTTAGCTGTGAGGAGGATGCTAGGAGACTGCAAGGTGACTTGGATAGGCTGGGTGAGTGGGCAAATGTTTGGCAGATGCAGTATAATGTGGACAAATGTGAGGTTATCCACTTTGGTGGCAAAAATAGGAAAACCGACTACTATCTAAATGGTGGCCGATTAGGAAAAGGGGAGATGCAGCGCGACCTGGGTGTCATGGTACACCAGTCATTGAAAGTAGGCATGCAGGTACAGCAGGCAGTGATGAAAGCCAATGGTATGTTAGCTTTCATAGCAAAAGGATTTGAGTATAGGAGCAGGGAGGTTCTACTTCAGTTGTATAGGGTCTTGGTGAGACCACACCTGGAGTATTGCGTGCAGTTCTGGTCTCCAAATCTGAGGAAGGACATTATTGCCATAGAGGGAGTGCAGAGAAGGTTCACCAGACTGATTCCTGGGATGTCAGGACTGTCTTATGAACAAAGACTGCATAGACTTGGTTTATACTCTCTAGAATTTAGGAGATTGAGAGGGGATCTTATAGAAACTTACAAGATTCTTAAGGGGTTGGACAGGCTAGATGCAGGAAGATTGTTCCCGATGTTGGGGAGGTCCAGGACAAGGGGTCACAACTTAAGTATAAGGGGGAAATCCTTTAGGACCGAGATGAGAAGGACTTTTTTCACACAGGGAGTGGTGAGTCTCTGGAACTCTCTGCCACAGAGGGTAGTTGAGGCCAGTTCATTGGCTATATTTAAGAGGGAGTTAGATGTGGCCCTTGTGGCTAAGGGGATCAGAGGGTATGGAGAGAAGGCAGGTACGGGATACTGAGTTGGATGATCAGCCATGATCATATTGAATGGCGGAGTAGACTCGATGGGCCGAATGGCCTCATTTTGCTTTTGTGATGGTGATGATTGGGCTATGATGTAATGGTGGGGCGGAGTGGGCTTGGATGGATGGACGGCCTAATTCACTCTCTCTCTCTCTCTCTCACCTCTTCTCCCCTCCCCCCCCACCCCACAGGGCTCCTCTCGGCCTCTCGGCCCTCAAGTGTCGGGACCCTCCACCAGCAGCCGGACCCCTGGCCCTGCTCCCCGCGGGCTCCGTCTCCGCGCTCCCCTGGGTGCCTGGAGGCTGCGGCCTGCGCCCGGACTCGGCCTTCCGTTTCCCGGGGGGTCCCGGCTCGGCGTCCGGGGTCCGGGGCCCCTGGCTGGGCCTCCGCCGCTGCCCGGAGCCCCCGCTGCTTCCGCCACCGCCGCCGCCGCCAGCCTCGGGCGGGGAGACCCTCTGCAAGCCCTCGCCCCCTCTCCCCGACAGCCCACGCCGCCCGGGGCTCCGGCCCAGCTCACCCACCGAGTCCAGGAGCGCCGGCAACGGCCGGGCCCAGGCCCCAGGCTCGGCCCACCAGGCCCAGGCCCCGGGCTCGGCCCACCAGGACCAGGCCCCGGACCAGGACCACAAGGCCCGCAACTGGAAGAAGTACAAGCTGATCGTCCTCAACTCACTGAGCCAGGCCGCGCAGGCCCCAGGTGCCGAGGAGATGGAGGAGGAGGAGGAGGAGGAGGAGGAGGAGGAGGAGGTGGAGGAGGAGAGCAGCAGGTTAGTGGAGCCAGAGGGGGGAGAAGTGGGCATGGGGGGGGGGGAGGGGAGAGAGAGAGAGAGACGTTGCTGGCCCTGGAGAGGCTGGAGGGAGAGAGGGAAGGACTGAGGAGGTGGGGAGAGAAAGACTGAGGGGTGGGGGGGTGTTGGTTGGAAGAAGGGGGGTCTGGGGGCAGCAAGGCCTGTGGGTGGCGGGGAGGGGCTGGATCAGGGTATATTTTTACGGCAGAGATGGACGGATTCTCGATGAGGACGGGCGTCCGGGGTTTACGGGGGCGAAGGCGGGCGGAGCGGGGTTGGGAGGGAGAGACGATCGAATGCCGGACGGAGTGGGCCGGATGGGCCGAATGGCCTGATTCTGCTCCCATCACTGACCGCCCCCCCCCCCTCTCTGGAACCCACCCAGGTCTTCGACGGAGTCCCAGAGCTACTCCGACTGCTCCGTGTGCGAACTGCGCTTGGAACGCTCCTCGGAAGTCTGCCGCCACGTCCTGGATCCCCGCCCTGGGGGGGAGACCCCGGAATACCACTCGGAATTCTCCGACAGCGGCTCAGGTAAGGGGGGGCAGGAGGGCATGGGGTGGATGGGGAGGCCAGACTTAGCTCCTCCAGGAACTGCTGGTGCTGGTTTAAACCAAAGATAGACGTAGAGAGGTTCTTCTGCAGTTGTGCAGGGCTCTGATGAGCCCCATACAATGTTCCTATGGTTATAACAAGAGGAATCGAGTATAGGAGCAAAGAGGTCCTTCTGCAGTTGTACAGAGCCCTAGTGAGACCACACCTGGAGTATTGTGTGCAGTTTTGGCCTGTTGGCCTTCATAACAAGAGGAGCCGAGTATAGGAGCAAAGAGGTCCTTCTGCAGTTGTACAGGGCCCTAGTGAGACCACACCTGGAGTATTGTGTGCAGTTTTGGTCCCCTAATTTGAGGAAGGACATTCTTGCTATTGAGGGAGCCCAGCGTAGGTTCACCAGGTTAATTCCCGGGATGGCGGGACTGTCATATGCTGAGAGAATGGAGCGGCTGGGCTTGTACACTCTGGAGTTTAGAAGGATGGGAGGGGATCTCATTGAAACATATAAGATTATTAAGGGTTTGGACACGCTAGAGGCAGGAAACATGTTCCTGATGTTGGGGGGAGTCCAGTCCTAGTGAGACCACACCTGGAATATTGTGTGCAGTTTTGGTCCCCTAATTTGAGGAAGGACATTCTTGCTATTGAGGGAGCCCAGCGTAGGTTCACCAGGTTAATCCCCGGGATGGCAGGACTGTCATCTGCTGAGAGAATGGAGCAGCTGGGCTTGTACAGAAGGATGAGAGGGGATCTCATTGAAACACATAAGATTGTTAAGGGTTTGGACACGCTAGAGGCAGGAAACATGTTCCTGATGTTGGGGGAGTCCAGAACCAGGAGTCAGCCATTTAGAACCATATAACCATTACAGCACGGAAACAGGCCTTCCCGGCCCTTCCAGTCCGTGCCGACCATTTATTTTCCCCTAGTCCCATCTACCTGCACTCAGACCATACCCCTCCATTCCCTTCCCGTCCATATACCTATCCACTTTACTTTTAAATGTTAAAATCGATCCTGCCTCCACCACTTCTGCAGGAAGATCATTCCACACAGCCACCACTCTCTGAGTAGAGAAGTTCCCCCTCATGTTACCCCTAAACTTCTGTCCCTTAATTCTCATGTCATGCCCTCTTGTTTGAATCTTCCCTACCCTCAATGGGAAAAGCTTATCCACGTCAACTCTGTCTGTCCCTTTCAAGGTCTTCGAGCTTCAGCGCAGGAAGGGACGCTGAATGCAGTGGACAATAGACAACAGGTGCAGGAGTAGAGGCCATTCGGCCCTTCCAGCCAGCGCCGCCATTCAATGTGATCACGGCTGATCATCCCCAATCAGTACCCCGTTCCTGCCTTCTCCCCCATACCCCCTGACTCGGCTATCTTTAAGAGCCCTATCTAGCTCTCTCTCTTGAAAGTATCCAGAGAACCGGCCTCCAATAATGTTTCGTGCAAGGTAAAGTCCGATTAAAGATAGTCCGAGGGTCTCCAATGAGGTGGATGGGAGGTCAGGACCGCTCTCTAGTTGGTGAGAGGACGGTTCAGTTGCCTGTTGGGCGATGTTTCGGGTCGAGACCCTTCGTCAGACTGATCCGAAGGAATAGGTGACGTTTCGGGTCGAGACCCATAGGGTCTCGACCCGAAACGTCACCTATTCCTTCGCTCCGCAGATGCTGCCTCACCCGCTGAGTTTCTCCAGCATTTTTGTCCACCTTCGAGCTACAGTTCAGTTTATCGTCCCGTGGACCGAGGTACAGAGAAAAGCTTTTAGTTGCGTGCTAACCAGTCAGCGGAAAGACAATACGCAATTACAATCGAGCCGTCCACAGTGCACATAGAAACATAGAAATTAGGTGCAGGAGTAGAGGCCATTCGGCCCTTCGAGCCTGCACCGCCATTCAATATGATCACGGCTGATCATCCAACTCAGTATCCCGTACCTGCCTTCTCTCCATACCCTCTGATCCCCTTAGCCACAAGGGCCACATCTAACTCCCTCTTAAATATAGCCAACAAACTGGCCTCAACTACCCTCTGTGGCAGAGAGTTCCAGAGACCCACCACTCTCTGTGTGAAAAAAGTCCTTCTCATCTCGGTCCTAAAGGATTTCCCCCTTATCCTTAAGCTGTGACCCCTTGTCCTGGACCTCCCCAACATCGGGAACAATCTCCCTGCATCTAGCCCTGTCCAACCCCTTAAGAATTTTGTAAGTTTCTATAAGATCCCCCCTCAATCTCCTAAATTCTAGAGAGTATAAACCGAGTCGATGCAGTTTTTGTTCATAAGACAGTCCTGACATCCCAGGAATCAGTCTGGTGAACCTTCTCTGCACTCCCTCTATGGCAAGAATGTCCTTCCTCAGATTTGGAGACCAGAATCATTGATGCATATTCAGAAGTTACCCGAAACGTCGCCCATTTCCTTCGTTCCACGGACGCTGCCTCACCCGCTGAGTTTCTCCAGCATTTTTGTCCGCCTTCGGTTCCGCAGATTCGCCACCCTCCGGCTAAAGAAATTCCTCCTCATCTCTTTCCGAAAGGAATGTTTAAGCAGGAACTGCGGATGCGGGGAAAGTCTGGTGAACCTTCTTTGCACTCCCTCTATGGCAAGAATGTCCATATGTGATAAGGGGAATAACGTTTTAGTGCAAGGTAAAGCCAGCAAAGTCCGATCAAGGATAGTCCGAGGGTCTCCAATGAGGTGGATAGTAGTTCAGGACCGCTCTGTAGTTGGTGAGAGGACGGTTCAGTTGCCTGATAACAGCCGGGAAGAAACTGTCCCTGAATCTGGAGGTGTGTGTGTGTCTGTGCGTTCGTTTTTGCACCTCTGTACCTCTTGCCCGATGGGAGAGGGGGGAAGAGGGGGGCGAGACTGGTCCGTGATGATGCTGCGGGCCTTGCCGAGGCAGCGTGAGGCGTAGACGGAGTCGACGGAAGGGAGGTTGGGGGATAGTGGAGTGGAGGGGGCGTGAGTGCTGTGGGACGGGGTTTTTTTGCGGCGCGGGTGGGCGGGGGAACTGCGGCGAGCCCTGCCCCAGCGTTGACCGAGCCGCCGGCCGTGTGGTTGCAGAGACGGGCGTGCTGTCGTGCCGGGCGTGCCGGCTGAAGCTGTCGGACGAGGAGCGTCTCCAGCAGCACTTCCTGCTGGTCCACCGCGACGACAAGCCGTACAAGTGCGGCATGTGCCGGTCGGCCTTCCGCTACAAGGGCAACCTGGCCAGCCACAAGACCATCCACACAGGTGAGCGAGGCACCTGGACGCTGGTGAGGGAGGGGGGGGGGCACAGGTGAGCAGTTTCTTCTGCAGTTGTTCTGGTGAAACCACATCTGGAGCAGGTCTTTCAAGAGAGAGCTCGATAGGGCTCTGGTGAGACCACATCTGGAGCAGATCTTTCTAGATAGGCCTCTGGTGAGACCACATCTGGAGCAGATCTTTCAAGAGAGAGCTAGATAGGGCTCTGGTGAGACCACATCTGGAGCAGATCTTTCTAGATAGGGCTCTGGTGAGACCACATCTGGAGCAGATCTTTCAAGAGAGAGCTAGATAGGGCTCTGGCGAGACCACATATGAAGGATTGAGTTCACTGGAGTTTAGAAGGATGAGTGGGGGGTTTCATGTAGAACCACATCTGGAGTATTGTGTCCAGTTTTGCTCTCCTAATTTGAGGAAGGACATCCTTGTGATTGAGGCAGTGCAGCGTAGGTTCACCAGATTCATAGAATTATAGAAAATAGGTGCAGGAGGAGGCCATTCGGCCCTTCGAGCCTGCACAGCCATTCAATATGATCATGGCTGATCATCCAACTCAGTATCCCGTACCTGCCTTCTCTCCACACCCCCTGATCCCTTTAGCCACAAGGGCCACATCTAACCCCCTCTTAAATATAGCCAATGAACTGGCCTCAACTACCTTCTGTGGCAGAGAATTCCAGAGACTCGCCACTCTCTGTGTGAAAAAATTCCTTCTCATCTCAGTCCTAAAGGAATTTCAATCTTATCCTTAAACTGTGACCCCTTGTTCTGGACTTCCCCAACATCGGGAACAATCTTCCTGCATCTAGCCTGTCCAACCCCTTAAGAATTTTTTAAGTTTCTATAAGATCCCCCCTCAATCTTCTAAATTCTAGAAATAGGGCTCTGGTGAGACCACATCTGGAGTATTGTGTACAGTTTTGGTCTCCTAATTTGAGGAAGGACATCCTTGTGATTGAGGCAGTGCAGCGTAGGTTCACCAGATTGATCCCTGGGATGGCGGGACTGTCATATGAGGAAAGATTGAAAAGACTAGGCTTGTATTCACTGGAGTTTAGAAGGATGAGGGGGGGGGATCTTATAGAAACATATCAAATTATAAAAGGACTGGACAAGCTAGATGCAGGAAAAATTTTCCCAATGTTGGGCGAGTCCAGAACCAGGGGCCACAGTCTTAGAATAAAGGGGAGGTCATTTAAGACTGAGGTGAGAAAACACTTTTTCACCCAGAGAGTTGTGAATTTGTGGAATTCCCTGCCACAGAGGGCAGTGAAGGCCAAGTCACTGGATGGATTTAAGAGAGAGTTGGATAGAGCTCTAGGGGCTGGTGGAGTCAAGGGATATGGGGAGAAGGCAGGCACGGGTTATTGATGGGGGACGATCAGCCTTGATCACAATGAATGGCGGTGCTGTATCAGCTTGTGGATTGGGCAGACAACATCTTCTGTCTAAAACTCAAGAGAGCACGGCTTTAAGGGCAGTCTCGGTGGCGCAGCGGTAGAGTTGCTGCCTCACAACAGAAATACAGCGCCAGAGACCCGGGTTCGATCCCGACTACGGGTGCTGTCTGTGTGGAGTTTGTCCGTTCTCCCCATGATCTGCGTAGGTTTTCTCAGAGACCTTCAGCTTCCTCCCACACTCCAAAGACGCGCGGGTTTGTAGATTAATTGGCTTTGGTATAAATGTTAAATTGTCCAAGTTAATGATATGCAGAGTCCTGCCCTGCCGACTACAAGGTTCAGAATGTACACAAAAGGCTCGAAGAAGGGTCTCGGCCCGAAACGTCGCCTATCTCCTTCGCTCCTTAGATGCTGCTGCTCCCGCTGAGTTTCTCCAGCTTTTTGTGTAACCCTCGATTCTCCAGCATCTGCAGTTCCTTCTTTAACACAAGGTTCAGAAGGTGGGTGTGGTCCATTTGGTGACTGTCCCCGGTCTCTCCACAGGGGAGAAACCGTACCGCTGTGACGTGTGTGGCGCGCAGTTCAACCGGCCGGCCAACCTGAAGACGCACGCCCGCATCCACTCCGGGGAGAAGCCGTACAAGTGCGAGACGTGCGGGGCCAGGTTTGTGCAGGTGAGATCCGCACGCCCAGAGTCGCCGCACACCCGCGCCCAGAGTCGCCGCACACCCGCGCCCAGAGTCGCCGCACACCCGCGCCCAGAGTCGCCGCACACCCGCGCCCAGAGTCGCCGCACACCCGCGCCCAGAGTCGCCGCACACCCGCGCCCAGAGTCGCCGCACACCCGCGCCCAGAGTCGCCGCACACCCGCGCCCAGAGTCGCCGCACACCCGCGCCCAGAGTCGCCGCACACGCGCGCCCAGAGTCGCCGCACACGCGCGCCCAGAGTCGCCGCACACGCGCGCCCAGAGTCGCCGCACACGCGCGCCCAGAGTCGCCGCACACGCGCGCCCAGAGTCGCCGCACACCCGCGCCCTTTCTGCATACCCGCCTGCCCGGACATCTCTTGCCTGCTCTCCGTGCTCGCGTGTATCTGAACGCAGAGTCTCCGTCTCACATCGCCAGAGTCCCCGGTTCGATCCCGACCACGGGTGCTTGTCTGTACGGGGTTTGTACCTTCCCCCAAGCCAAATATGCGGTGTTGTTCCTCCGATTTGCGCTGGGCCTCACTCACCATTTAACTGGTGATCACCTACCCCACCGTAAACAGTGGGACCATTGACTCATGAAGGGTCTCGACCCGAAACGTCACCTATTACGTCTGATGAAGGGTCTATTGAGGGAGCCCAGCGTAGGTTCACCAGGTTAATTCCCGGGATGGCGGGACTGTCATACGCTGAGAGAATGGAGCGGCTGGGCTTGTACACTCTGGAGTTTAGAAGGATGAGAGGGAATCTCATTGAAACATATAAGATTGTTAAGGGTTTGGACACGCTAGAGGCAGGACACATGTTCCCGATGTTGGGGGAGTCCAGAACCAGGGGCCACACACACACACACACACGGTTTAAGAATAAGGGGTCGGCCATTTAGAACGGAGCCAAGGAAACACTTTTTCTCACAGAGAGTGGCGAGTCTGTGGAATTCTCTGCCTCGGAGGGCGGTGGAGGCCGGTTCTCTGGATGCTTTCAAGAGAGGGGTAGATAGGGCTCTTAAAGATAGCGGAGTCAGGGGATATGGGGAGAAGGCAGGAACGGGGTACTGATTGGGGATGATCAGCCGTGATCACATTGAATGGCGGTGCTGGCTCGAAGGGCCGAATGGCCTCTACTCCTGCACCTATTGTCTATTGTCTATCTCCGGTTTCCTGCCACACTCCAAAGGCGTGCAGGGTTGTAGGTTAATTGGCTTTGGGGGTTACACAAAAAGCTGGAGAAACTCAGCGGGTGCAGCAGCATCTAAGGAGCGAAGGAGATAGGCGACGTTTCGGGTCGAGACCCTTCTTAATTGGCTTGGTGTGAGTATAAATTGTGACACCGTGTGTGTGCCTTCCCTGGCAGAGAATCCCACAGATTCACAACCCTCCGGGTGGAAAAAGTTCTTCCTCGTCTCAGTCCTAAATGGCCGACCCCTTATACTTTAAACTGTGTGTGTGTGTGTGGCCCCTGGTTCTGGACTCCCCCAACATGGGGAACATCTTTCCTGCATCTATCCTGTCCAATCCCTTAAGAATTCTAAGTAAGTAAGCACGTTTATTGGCCAAGTATTCACATACAAGGAATTTGCCTTGGCGCTCCGCCCGCAAGTGACAACACGACACGCAGAGACTCAGAAAACATTAGTAATAATAAGACATTAATGATAAAACACCACTGATCAAGCACGTGAGCCAACACAATACCAGATCAAAGGGAGGCTACAGATTTTTGGCTGTTGAGTAGAGCAATTACTCGTGGATAAAAACGGTTTTTATGTCCGGCGGCTGTGGCGGCTTTGACAGTCCGGAGTCGCCTTCCAGAGGGAAGTGATTCAAAGAGTTTGTGGCCAGAAGGAACATTTGATATGTTTCTTCAATAAGATCCTTGTATACGTTTCAATACGCGC
Organism: Raja brachyura; assembly: GCA_963514005.1. The sequence continues at coordinate 7,264 of CAUPSL010000674.1, read as the reverse complement.
TCTCCAGACGGTGGGGATACGGCAGGCGATGACAATCGAGACTCCAGACTAGCTGCCGTCTGCCTTTGGTCTAAACTGGCACGGCCCGCGGTTCCGTCCGGCACCGTGTGTTTACGCCTTGTTTGCCGCCGCAGGTGGCCCATCTCCGCGCCCATGTGCTGATCCACACCGGCGAGAAGCCCTACCCCTGCGAGACGTGCGGGACGCGTTTCCGACACCTCCAGACGCTGAAGAGCCACATCAGGATCCACACCGGAGAAAAACCCTACCACGTACGTACGCTCCCGGCCAGGGGGGGAGGGAACTCTACACTGGGCACGGGTACTGCCCTGGGGTGGGGGGAGAGTGTGTGTGAGACAGAGACACAGACACACACACAGAGACACACATAGAGAGAGACCAACACAGAGGCGGAGAGAGGGAGAGACCGACGGAGGGGGAGAGGGACGGAGGGGCAGAGACAGACACGGACGAACAGAGGGACGGACAGACAGACAGAGACGGACGGACAGACAGAGACGGACGGACGGACAGAGACGGACGGACGGACAGAGACGGACAGACACAGAGACGGACGGACAGACACAGAGACGGACGGACAGACACAGAGACGGACGGACAGACACAGAGACGGACGGACAGACACAGAGACGGACGGACAGACACAGAGACGGACGGACAGACACAGAGACGGACGGACAGACACAGAGACGGACGGACAGACACAGAGACGGACGGACAGACACAGAGACGGACGGACAGACACAGAGACGGACGGACAGACACAGAGACGGACGGACAGACACAGAGACGGACGGACAGACACAGAGACGGACGGACAGACACAGAGACGGACGGACAGACACAGAGACGGACGGACAGACACAGAGACGGACGGACAGACACAGAGACGGATGGACAGACACAGAGACGGACGGACAGACACAGAGACGGACGGACAGACACAGAGACGGACGGACAGACACAGAGACGGACTGACAGACAGAGACGGAGACGGACAGACAGACAGACAGACAGACAGAGGGGGACGGACAGACAGGGGGACGGACAGAGAGGTGGGGTGTAGAGGGGGCTTCACTGTGCGTGAGTGCGTGCCTGACCCGCTGCCTGCTGTTGTTTCCAGTGTGAAAGCTGCGACCTGCACTTCCGGCACAAGAGCCAGTTGCGTCTCCACCTGCGGCAGAAGCACGGAGCCGTCACCAACACCAAGGTCCGCTACAAGGTGGTGCTGCAGCCCTGCTAGACATCGCCCCCCCCCCCCCCCCCACCAGCGTCCCATCCCCCCCATCCCCCCCCCCCCCTCCTCCGCCAGGTGGCGCAGCGGCTAGGGCAGCCGTGCTGTCTGCGCGGAGTTTGCACGTTCTCCCCGTCACCCCCGCGTGGGTTTTCTCCGGGTGCTCCGGTTTCCGCCACGATCACATTGAATGGCGGTGCTGGCTCGAAGGGCCGAGTGGCCTCCACTCCTGCACCTATTGTTTATGTTTCTATGTCTACATTTCCTCCCACACTCCAAAGACGGGCGGGTTTGTAAATCATCCCTGGTGCTTGCGGGATAGTATCATTGTCGCTGGTCGATGGGCCGAATGGCCGATTAATTCACTGGACGTTTCCAAGAGTTAGATTTAGATCTTGGGGCTAACGGAATGGGGAGAAAGCCGGAACGGGGTACTGATTGGGGGCGATCACATTGAGTGGTGGTGCTGGCTCGAAGGGCCGAGTGGCCTCCCCCTGCACATGTTTTCTATGTTTGGCTGTGGCTCACCGCCCCGACCTTAATGCTACGGGTCAGGGGAGTAATGGTGCGAGTTTGTTTGAAATGGCCATTCGGCCCATCGAGCCTGACCCACCCCCCCCCCCCCCCCCCTCTCCGTGATCTGCAGGCAGTTCTGAGGAGGGGGGAAAGGAATGGAATGATCCCGCGTCACAGGGCCCCCGGCTTCCGCCCCCGACCGCGGGCGCTGTCTGTGCGGAGCTCGCACGTTCTTCCCTTGCGTCGGGAGGAACCGCAGATGCTGGTTTAAAAGCGAAGATGAGACACAAAATGCTGGAGTAACTGGACCTTTGTGGACTGATTGGCTGGGGGTATTCATTTTAAAATAGTCCCTAGTGTGTGTGTGTGTGTGTGTGTGGGGATCGCTGGTCGGCACGGGCTAGGTGGGCCGAAGGGCCTGTTTCCGCGCTGTATCTCTGATCTAAACTCTGAGCTCACCGCCGCCCTCCAGTGGCCGAAGACACGCCGTTCGGCCCATCTCGTCCATGCTGTCCCTAGTCCCAATTGGCCCATATTATTAAGTGGTGGTGGGGGGGCGGAATGAGGCCGTTCGGCCCGTCGGGGCAGCCCCACCCCCCAATTCAATCTCAGCCGATCCAGTGAACGAATGAATGTTCGAGGAGGAACTGCAGATGCTGGAAAATCGAAGGTGGCCAAAAGTGCTGGAGGAACTCAGCGGGTGAGGCAGCATCTATGGAGCGAAGGAAATAGGCAACCTTCCGGGTTTCGGCCCGAAACGTTACCTATTTCCTTCCAGGTTTCGGCCCGAAACGTCACCTATTCCTTCGCTCCGCAGAAGCTGCCTCACCCGCTGAGTTCCTCCAGCATTTTTATCCACCTTATGAATGAATGGTTAAGTTTATCGGCCAAACACTCACATACAAGGAATTTGCCTCGGCGCTCCGCCCGAAAAGTGACAACAACGGCATCCAGTGACAGTTAGAAATGGCACGTAAAACATTTGGACGTTAATAAGACGACATTATTGATCAAACATGCGGATGTTTGGTTATTGAGTAGAACTACTCGATGTCTCCCTCCCGACGCCATTCTCCCCGTAAGCCCCCCCCCCGTCGGCATGCCGTACTAATCAAGAATCTATCTTGCCTCCGCCTTAAAAAAAAAAAAAAAAAAACGCCTCCCCTACGGCCTTCTGTGGCGTTGCGTTCCCCCAATGCTGTTGTTTGATTTGACAAAGCATCGTCCTCCCCAAGACCTCGACTGGTTGGAGGTCAAAAACGAGGAACTGCAGATGCTGGTTTACACCAAAGATCGGCGACAAGTGCTGGAGTAACTCAGCGGCTCTGGAGGGCAAGGGACAGCTGGCGTTTCGGGTCGGGTTGTAAGCGCGCGCAGTTTTTCCGCTGGCTGGATTAGCACGCTACAACAAAAAAACTATCTGATAGAAACGTATGTAAGGATCTTATAGTTGAAAGGTATAGAATTCTTAAGGGATTGGACGGGCTAGACGCAGGAAAAAATGTTCCCCATGTTGGGGGAGTCCAGAACCAGGGGCCACACACACACACACAGTTTAAGAATAAGGGGTCGGCCATTTGGGACCGAGATGAGGAAATACTTTTTCCACCCAGAGAGTTGTGAATCTGTGGAATTCTCTGCCACAGAGGGCAGTGGAGGCCAAGTCACTGGATGGATTTAAGAGAGAGTTAGATTTAGCTCTTGGGGCTAATGGAATCAAGGGATATGGGGAGAAAGCAGGAACGGGGCACTGATTTTCGATGATCATATTGAATTGTAAAGGGCTTGGACACGCTAGAGGCAGGAAACATGTACCCGATGTTGGGGGAGTCCAGAACCAGGGGCCACACACACAGTTTAAGAATAAGGGGTCGGCCATTTAGAATGGAGACGAGGAAACACTTTTTCTCACAGAGAGTGGTGAGTCTGTGGAATTCTCTGCCTCACGGAGGGCGGTGGAGGCCGGTTCTCTGGATGCTTTCAAGAGAGAGCTAGATAGGGCTCTTAAGGATAGCGGAGTCAGGGGATATGGGGAGAAGGCAGGAACGGGGTACTGATTGGGGATGATCACATTGAATGGCGGTGCTGGCTCGAAGGGCCAAATGGCCTCTACTCCTGCACCTATTGTCTATTGCGAATCTGGAATTCTCTGCCACAGAGGGCAGTGGAGGCCGATTCACTGGATGTTTTCAGGAGACAGTTAGATTTAGCTCTTGGGGCTAACGGAATCGAGGGAGAGAGCAGGAACGGGGTTACCCATGTTCAAGAAGGAACTGCAGATGCTGGAAAATCGAAGGTAGACAAAAAACTGCTGGAGAATTTGAAGAAGGGTCTCGACCCGAAACGTCAAGCCCGCTCAGCGGGTGAGGCAGCATCTAAGGAGCGAAGGAATAGGTGACGTTTCGGGTCGAGACCCGCTGAGTTTCTCCCACATCTTGGTCTACGGGGTTACCGATCTTGGATGATCATATCGAATGGTGTGTGTCTCTCTCTCTCTCGAAGGGCCGAATGGCCTCCTCCTGCTGTACCTCGGTACACCTGACAATAAGCTAAACCGAAAGTCGGGTCCCAACCCAAAACGTCGACCTGCCCAAAACATGTCCCCCGGATAAGCTGCCTGACCCGCTGAGTTACTCCAGCCCTTGTCTGACCCCTATATGTGTGTGTGTGTGTCTCTCTCTCTCTCTCTCTCCCCCCCACCCCTCAGGGAATCCACAGGACCCCCCCCCCCCCCCCAAAGAACAAGTACTTTGTCTTCTGAGCTCCCTCTGAGCAACTTTGAGACCCTCTTTTCTATATTCTCAGTTGCGACGGGGATTTCTGTAAATGTATCTCGAGCTTTTAATCGATTTGCTGAGCAAAAATCACAAGGAGTTTTGAGAATAAACATAATTTTTTTAAGTAAAACGAGGAACGGAAGTGTGTGTGTGCGTGTGTTTGATTATTTCTCCAGAGTCGACGGCGTGTCGGAAGGAACTGCAGATGCTGGTTCTACATCGAGGGCAGACGCAAAGTGCTGGAGTAACTCAGCGGGACAGGCAGCGTCTCTGGAGAGAAGGAATGGGCGACGTTTCGGGTCGAGACTTCTTGTACTCACTGGAGTTTAGAAGGATGAAGGGTTGGGGATCTTATAGAAACATACAAAAAAATAGGTGCAGGAGTAGAGGCCATTCGGCCCTTCGAGCCTGCACCGCCATTCAATGCGATCACGGCTGATCATCCAACTCAGTATCCCGTACCTGCCTTCTCTCCATACCCCCTGATCCCTTTAGCCACAAGGGCCACATCTAACGCCCTCTTAAATATAGAAACATATAAAATTATAAAAGGACTGGACAAGCTAGGATGCAGGAAAAGTTGTTTAGGATGAGAGGGGATCTCATTGAAACATATAAGATTGTTAAGGGCTTGGACACGCTAGATGCAGGAAACATGTTCCCGATGTTGGGCGAGTCCAGAACCAGGGGCCACACAGTCTTAGAATAAAGGGGAGGTCATTTAAAACTGAGGTGAGAAAAAACGTTTTCACCCAGAGAGTTGTGAATTTGTGGAATTCCCTGCCACAGAGGGCAGTGGAGGCCAAGTCACTGGATGGATTTAAGAGAGAGTTAGATAGAGCTCTAGGGGCTAGTGGAGTCAAGGGATATGGGGAGAAGGCAGGCACGGGTTATTGATGGGGGACGATCAGCCATGAATGTGACGAATGGCGGTGCTGGCTCGAAGGGCCGAATGGCCTCCTCCTGCACCTATTTTCTATGTTTCTCCTTCTGCAGTTGTACAGGGCCCTGGTGAGACCACACCTGGAGTATTGTGCGCAGTTTGGGTCCCCTAATTTGAGGAAGGCCATCCTTGCTATTGAGGGAGCCCAGCGTAGGTTCACCAGGTTAATTCCCGGGATGGCTGGGACTGTTGTACGCTGAGAGAATGGAGCGGCTGGGCTTGTACACGCTGGAGTTTAGAAGGATGAGAGGGAATCTCATTGAAACATATAAGATTGTTAAGGATTTGGACACGCTAGAGGCAGGAAACATGTTCCCGATGTTGGGGGAGTCCAGAACCAGGGGCCACACACACACACACAGTTTAAGAATAAGGGGTCGGCCATTTAGAACGACAACGCTCCATGGATGCTGCCTCGCCTGCTACAGATTGCTGTTCACTAGCCCCCACCTCCCTGTTCCTTGCCCTTGTAGTCAAGACCAAGACCTTGCCTGACCCCGGGCTCCGAGCTTGCCAAATGGAAGCTTCCCGACCGCGCTGGTTGGCGTGGGTGGATGAAGCGTGGAGCTGACGAGGGGACATGCTATTCCTTTCTGAAGTCTCCCTGCACCCTCAGCCGCCCGCCTGCCAAGGTTCAGCTCCCTGGCAGCTGCCAGCGTCTACAACCTGCTGGCACTTGATCCAAATTTCCACACCACTAGTTTTATCGGAACTGGGAACAGGATCTGACAGCACTAGCAGTGGCGGTCAGCTCCATAGTGAACTCCTCTGCTGTCTCTCTGCCTCTCTCTGCCTCTCTCTCTGTCTCTCTCTGCCTCTCTCTGCCTCTCTCTCTGTCTCTCTCTGCCTCTCTCTGCCTCTGTCACTCTCTCTGTCTCTCTGCCTCTCTCTCTGCCTCTCTCTCTGCCTCTCTCTCTGCCTCTCTCTCTGCCTCTCTCTCTGCCTCTCTCTCTGTCTCTCTCTGTCTCTCTCTGTCTCTCTCTGTCTCTCTCTGTCTCTCTCTGTCTCTCTCTGTCTCTCTCTGCCTCTGTCTGCCTCTGTCTGCCTCTGTCTGCCTCTCTCTCTCTCTGTCTCTCTGTCTCTCTGTCTCTCTCTGTCTCTCTCTCTCTCTGTCTCTCTCTGTCTCTCTCTGTCTCTCTCTGTCTCTCTCTGTCTCTCTCTCTGTCTCTCTCTCTGTCTCTCTCTCTGTCTCTCTCTCTGACTCTCTCTCTGACTCTCTGTCTCTCTCTGTCTCTCTCTGTCTCTCTTCCATTTAGGTCCAGAGATAGACAATAGACAATAGGTGCAGGAGTAGAGGCCATTCGGCCCTTTGAGCCAGCACCGCCATTCAATGTGATCGTGGCTGATCATCCCCAATCAGTACCCTGTTCCTGCCTTCTCCCCATATCCCCTGACTCCGCTACCTTTAAGAGCCCTATCTAGCTCTCTCTTGAAAGTATCCAGAGAACTGGCCTCCACCGCCCTCTGAGGCAGAGAATTCCACAGACTCACCACTCTCTGTGAGAAAAAGTGTTTCCTCGTCTCCGTTCTAAATGGCTTACCCCTTATTCTTAAACTGTGTGTGTGGCCCCTGGTTCTGGACTCCCCCAACATCGGAAAAACATGTTTCCTGCCTCTAGCGTGTCCAAGCCCTTAACAATCTTATATGTTTCAATGAGATCCCCTCTCATCCTTCTAAACTCCAGAGTGTACCAACAGGAGCAAGGGGGGGTCTCGCATCGCCCTCTGCCGCTGGCAGTGAGGGGCGGCCAACTTTCGTTATAACAGCCGCTC
>CAUPSL010000673.1:132500-178188 GCA_963514005.1 Raja brachyura | reverse complement strand
GTTGCAGACGATCACCGCAGTGGGAGAGGTTGAGAGGGAGAGAGAGAGGGAGATAGAGAAGGAGTTAGAGAGATACAGAGAGATAGAGAGCTATAGAGAGATATAGAGAACAGAGAGAAATAGAGAGATGCTTTCTTCTCAGCTCTGCAGTTGAGCAGGTTTGATGCAGCCTTTCGAGGTTTTTGCCGTTGGAGAAGGAACAGAGGCAGGGGGGCTTCAAAGTTCAACTTATCGTTGGACTGTTGAAACTTTCCTTTGGTCCAGGAATCCTCTACCAGTGTGAAAATTCCTGAGTTTTCTTTACGTTGTCGAGGGTGCGGTTGTTGTTGGCGGACTGCCTAGAGTTCCTGGAGATCGAGGGTTCGAAGATTTTGGTGTCTTTGTCGTTTTTAGCACCGTTTCTCTGCCCTAAAGTCATTTTGCAAAGTGCGGCTGCCTGGCTTAATGTGAAGAAGGTACTCTTGCTTATGGCTAGACTGGGGCAGAGCTTCCCAAAAGCTGCTCTCGGCTGTGGACGAACTTGGGGACTTTCCTGCTTCAGCTGGAGGTTTCTGATTTCTGCTTTCTGCTGTCTGCCTTTGACTGTGACTGTCTCTGGGACTTAACTTGGAGCTGAGCTGCTGGGGTCACTGGAGCTGGTTTGTGCCTCTGTCAGGATGGCGATGGGTGGGGCGCGGCCGAAGGTCCGGAGCGGTGGCATCAGTGGCGGGTACGAGGCCATCTGAGCATGAGCCTCATGCTGACTTGGATGGGGACAGATTTGGTATCTCGGTTAAAACTGGGCCTATGATGCCCAGGGGAGAAATTACGACGGCATGAATGAACTTCTTGGGAGGGGAACTATTGTCTCTTCCGAGCGCGAAAGAGGGAAGGTTGAGATGATACTAAAGACCCGGGAGGACGTGGCCCGAGCGCTGGAGAGGGGATCTCAGTGGGGGTGGGGGGGGTCCTCATACAGGTGGATCCGTGGGTATCAAGGGTGAGACCGGTTCTCCTGCGGAGTTGCCCCACATGTATTCCGGACGCGACACTTATTCCACACCTGTCTAAGTTTGGGGAGGTGCGGTCTAACTGCTTTAGGCTCATGCACCCCGGGGGGGGGGACCCGGAGGAAAAAGGGATCTTCAGTTCCAAGAGGAGGGTGTTCATGAAGGTGGGTGAGGGGAGCTTTCAGGTGGAGTGTAGGGGTCTCCCTAGAACCGTGCGTTGGATTTGGGGACAGGCACGGTGTCATGCGTGCGGTGAATTTGGACATCTACGTAGGGAGTGCCTTATTTGCGGAGTCGCTGCCGGAGGTTCTGGCGCAGCGGCCCAGGAATGCACTGCTGGCCCATCTGGGGTGCCGAAGGGTGGTACTGCTGACCCGGCTAGGGCTCCCAGCTCTGCCTCGGTGATCCGGGACGGCAGTGATAGCCCATCTGAGTCTGCAAGTTCCGCCCGTCTTGGGGACCCGGGGTAGTGATGGCCCCTGCCCCCCAAGTCGTGAACCTGTGGTGGGAGCTGTAGGTGGGACACAGGGGGAGGGAGGAGAGAGGGGAGCAGCAGATGACGAAGAAAAAGAGGAGGGAGAGGAAAAAGTCCACCCAAGCGAGTCAAATGCAACCGGGTGTGCACCTGCCGAGGTTTGCGACCACCCAAAGGGCGCCTAGCAGCTCCAGTGAGGTCCAGATTGTATCTGCTGTGGCCCAGCAAGGGGCTGAGATGGTTCAGACAGGGGCAGGGAAGCTAAAACGTGTGGGCGGTAATGTGGCAGTCGGTAGTGTGGAGGTGGAAGACCCTTCCTTTATGGAGGTCACCGTACCGCCGCATGCTAGTGGGACAAAGAGGAGGCATGCACCTGGCGAGGACGAGCAAGGGCGTGGGTCCAAACCTTGGGGGATGTCTTTCTCCAGACCTTCCACAACTGATGTGGCTGCTGGTCTTGAACTGGAGTCTTCCGGGTCGGAGATTGGGACTCCTTATCAGGGATCTTCAGCGGGTGCCACAAGACCGGGTGCTGGGGTTGACTCCTCTGGAGTTGTGTCATCAGGGCGGGTGGATGTCCCTTCGTCTCAGGGGCCCTCCGTGGGAGTTATCTCATCGGGTGTTGAGGTTAGCTCCCTGGGTGTGTGCCCTCTGGGGCGGAGGAGGTCACCTCGTTTCAGAGGCCTACTGAGGGTGCTGGCACGCCAGATGATGGGGTTGGCTGCCCTGGTAGTGTGCTCCCTGAGACGCTGCTGTCTCACCGGCTGAGTTGGCAGGGGAGAGTCTAAAAGCAAGTGGAGATTCTCTGGGTGTTGCCTGTGGAGGGGGTGCTCTAGGTGCTGTGGAGGTTGGGCCTATTTCGGGTGGCGATACTCTTTCATATTCCGGGGGTGCCAGTGTTCCACGGGCCCTGGGGGTGCCTCTTCCCCAGGCCCAGACATGGAGGGTGATGGTAGAGTGCAGGAGCCCAGCCATTCAGTGGGCTGCTTGTTGTAGGTATGTTACAAAACTTACCTTGAGCAGCGCTGCAGTTCTGCCACTCCCCGTGTGCGTGACTTTGGCGCCTTTCAGAGGGAGGCGGGCTTCAAGTGCCGTTTTACTTCAGACTGGGCAAATCGATCAATGTCGGGCGATTTCGTTGTGGATGAAAAATCGCTCCGACATTTCATTAATGAAGGTATTTTTAAATTATGCTAGATTATTTATTATCTGGAGTAATTTAAAAATCACCTTCAAAAGCCGTGAGCGCCGATAACGCGAAGGATTTTGCGTAGGGGAGAAAAAAAGGTACACAGGTGTTTTTTATATTAAAAGTTGTTTTTTATGGAGGCTTTAATAATATTTTCATGTTGCGAAATGGGGTCCAAAAAAAATGTATGAACCTGCTGTATTTTTCCCCCCGACTTCACCGCTAACCGCAACGTTCCAATCCACCGCATTCCACTAAAACCCACTCGCTAGTTGATTTAAATGGCCATTAATTTACAGGCATTAAACAATAAATTCCTTCCATTTGCCCCAGAAATTCATGAAAATGAGATTTAAAAATAATGTTATATTGTGGATTATTGTGTGAATGTTATTTGGACACTTAGGCAATTAAAAAAAGGTTATCTTTTCTTAAGAAATGGATAGATGTTTAGATCTACTCATTGAATTTTGTAATTAGCTACAATTAGATAGCTATCTAATTATATGCTTCAATTTCAGGTTATCCAAGTAAGATTGTTTCATATTTGTTTCAGAATGCTTCAATCTATAATAACTGAACATTTCATTGAGTTCTCTTAATTTTTAAGAAAGTTATGGGCTTTTGACTATTCTAGATCACAGCTTTTGAGTTAAGTCAATTGAAAGGCAATGTGGAACAAGATGCTAATTTCCGAGTATGAAAATGGCCATAACTTTCTTAATACTGAAGATATGAAAGTGAATTAGGTGTCAAATTAAACTTATTTTTATGCTTTATCTGATGGGATAAATTGCAGACTTGATTTTAAAAAATTTCAAAATTTTGTAACATTGCTACTTGTTGCAGTCGGGTATCGGGACCCTTCCCTGGCATTGATCCTGGGGGTGGTGTCATGCCGGAGGTGGGGGAGAGTGACAAGGATAGTTTGTGTAGCGAACTTTCAGAGAGTTCTGGTCTTTCGATTTCTGACAATGACTCTGGGCGCTGTGCTGAGAAGCTTGTTGTGTCTCAGGCAAGTGTTAAATGTGAGGTGCGAGAGTTCCTAAAAACAAACCGTATCATCAGAACAAAAAATAAGGCTGCTGAAAAACAGTGGGTGGATTGGCCAGTTTTGATTAAGACTCTCGAGGCTATCCTTGGCAACAAAGATAGTGATCATCTTGACTCCGAGAAGAGCCAGATTGGGGACTTTTTGCAGTTCCTCAGAGAGAGAGTTTTTGAGGCTACGCGGAGTGTGAGGGTCTCAATCTAGTGTGCCTGCACAGTCACAGTAGCTACATTAAATTTAAACGGGAGTAGAGCGAGTTTTCGTAGATTTCAGCTTTTATCGGCCCTAAGAGAGGGGAAATTTGCGGTGTGTGTTCTGCAAGAGACGCATACCGTTGTTAGTGACGAACCCACCTGGCGACTGGAGTGGGAAGGGGCGTCTACATGAGCCATCTCAGCTCGAATTCGAGTGGGGTGGCCTTTCTGTTGGCCCCAACTTTTCTGCCAAATGTTTCAAAAGTGCAAGAGGTTGTGCCAGGACGTTTGCTCCATCTGGTTGTGAGCCTGGATGGCATGCCGTTGCATTTCATTAATGTGTAGTGATTGGTAGTGATAGTGGGATATTTCAATTTTCCAAAAATAGACTGGGAAACACATTCTGTAAATGGGCTGGATGGTTTGGAGTTTGTTAAATGTGTGCAGGATAGTTTTTTGCAGCAATACATAGAGGTATCGACCAGAGAAGGGGGCATTGCTGAACCTCCTGTTCGGAAATGAGGCAGGTCAGGTGACGTTGTATGTGACGAGTTATGCGTTGGTAAACACTTTGGGACCAGTGATCACAATAACATTAGTTTCAATTATGGAGAGAGTCAGAACTGGACCTAGGGTTGAGATTTTTGACTGGAGAAAGGCTAACTTTGACGAAATGCGTAATGATTTAAAAGGAGTGAATTGGGACATTTTGTTTTATGGGAAGGATGTAGAAGAGAAATGGAGGACATTTAAAGGGGAAATTGTAAGAGTACAGAATCTTTATGTCCCTGTTCGGTTGAAAGGAAATAGTAACAATCGGAAAATGCCATGGTTTTCAAGGGAAATTGGACACTTGGTTCGAAAAAAGAGAGATATCTACAATAATTATAGGAGGCATGGAGTAAATGAGGTGCCAGATGAGTATAAAGAATGTAAAGAAGAATCTTAATAAATAAATAAAAGCTAAAAGAAGATATGAGGTTGCTTTGGCAAGAAAGGTGAAAGTAAATCCAAAGGGTTTCTACAGCTATATTAATAGCAAAAGGATAACGATGGATAAAATTGGACCATTAGAGAGCCAGAATGGACAGCTATCTGCAGAGCCAAAAGAGATGGGGGAGATATTGAACAATTTATTGTCTTCGGTATTCACCAAGGAGAAGGATATTGAACTCTGTGAGGTAAGGGAAAAAAGTAGAGTAGCTATGGAAACTATGAGATTCAAAGAGGAGGAAGTACTGACACTTTAGAAAAATATAAAAGTGGATAAGTCTCCAGGTCGTGACAGGATATTCCCTAGGACATTGAGGGAAGTTAGTGTAGAAATAGCAGGGGCTATGACAGAAATATTTCAAATGGCATTAGAAACGGGAATAGTGCCAGAGAATTGGCGTACTGCGCATGTTGTTCCATTGTTTTAGAAATATAGAAACATAGAAAATAGGTGCAGGAGTAGGCCATTCGGCCCTTCGAGCCTGCACCGCCATTCAATGTGATCATGGCTGATCATCCAACTCAGTATCCCGTACCTGCCTTCTCTCCATACCCCCTGATCCCTTTAGCCACAAGTGCCACATCTAACGCCCTCTTAAATATAGCCAATAGTTTTAATCCCTTACCCTTATAGTTTTAACCCTTTATACCCTTATAGTTTTAAAAGGGTTCAAAGAATAAACCTAGCAATTATAGACCTCTTAGTTTGACGTCAGTGGTGGGCAAATTAATGGAAAGGATACTTAGAGATAATATATATAAGCATCTGGATAAACAGGGTCTGCTCAAGAACAGTCAACATGGATTTGTGCCTGGAAGGTCAAGTTTCACAAACCTTCTTGAATTGTTTGAAGAGGTTACTAGGGAAATTGATGAGGGTAAAGCAGTGGAGGTTGTCTACATGGATTTCAGTAAGGCCTTTGACAAGGTTCCCCATGGAAGGTTAGATAAGAATGTTCCATCTTTGGGTGTTAATGGCGGAGTAGCAAGATGGATTCAACAGTGGCTGAATGGGACATGCCAGAGAGTAATGGTGGATGGTTGTTCATCGGGTTGGAAGCCGGTGACCAGTGGGGTGCCTCAGGGATCTGTGTTGGGTCCACTGTTGTTTGTCATGTACATCAATGGTCTGGATGATGGGGTGGAAAATTGGATAAGTAAGTATGCAAATGATACTAAGATAGGTGGTGTTGTGGATAATGAAGTAGATTTTCAAAGTCTACAGAGAGATTTGGGCCATTTGGAAGAGTGGGCTGAAAGATGGCAGATGGAGTTTAATGCTGATAAGTGTGAGGTGCTACATCTTGGCAGGACAAGTGCAAGATTATATTGGGTGTTCATGTGTGCTATTTTTATATTTCATATTATTTTAGTTGTTTTATCCTTTTTAATATGGTTTTAATGTTGCATATGGTTGAATGTTGTACTGACGGGTTGACATTTTTAAATTTCGTTGTACATGGTTCATGTTACAATGACAATAAAGAAACTATATATTCTATTCAAATCAAAATAGGATGTACATGGTAAATGGTAGGGAATTGAAGAATGCTGTAGAACAGAGTGATCTAGGAACAACTGTGCATAGTTCCCTGAAGGTGGAATCGCATGTATATAGGGTGGTAAAGAAAGCTTTTGGTATGCTGGCCATTATAAATCAGAGCATTGAATATAGGAGTAGGGAAGTAATGTTAAAATTGTACAAGGCATTTGTGAGACCAATTCTGGAGTATTGTGTACAATTTTGGTCGCCTAATTATAGGAAGGATGTCAACAAAATAGAGAGAGTACAGAGGAGATTTACTAGAATGTTGCCCGGGTTCCAGCAACTAAGTTACAGAGAAAGGTTGAACAAGTTAGGTCTTTATTCTTCGGAGCGCAGAAGGTTAAGGGGGGACTTGATTGAGGTCTTTAAAATGATGAAAGGGATAGACAGAGTTGACATGGATAAGCTTTTCCCATTGAGGGTAGGGAAGATGCAAACAAGAGGGCATAACATGAGAATTAAGGGACAGAAGTTTAGGGGTAACATGAGGGGGAACTTCTTTACTCAGAGAGTGGTGGCTGTGTGGAATGAGCTTCCAGTAGAAGTGGTGGAGGCAGGATCAATTTTAACATTTAAAAGTAAAGTGGATAGGTACATGGACAGGAAGGGAATGGAGGGGTATGGTCTGAGTGCAGGTAGATGGGACTAGGGGAAAATAAATGGTCGGCACGGACTGGAAGGGCCAAGAGGGCCTGTTTCCATGCTGTAATTGTTATATGATTATATGGTTATATGCAGTGACCAGTGGTCACCGCAAGGCTCGGTGCGGAGACAGCAGCTATTTACAATATACATTAATGATTTAGGTGAATGGTTTACAAGTAACATTGGCAAATTTGCAGATAACACAAAGCTGCATGACAGGGTGAACGGTGAGTAGGATGCGATGAGAATGCAGGGTGACTTGGACAGGTTGGGTGAGTGGTCTGATGCACGGCAGATGCAGTTTAATATGGATAAATATAAGGTTAATGTGAGGAAAAACAGTAAGGCAGATTATTATCTGAATGGTGTCAAATTTGGAAAAGGGGATATGCAACGGAATCAGTGGGACCTTGTTCATCAGTCACTGAAAGTAAGCATGCAGGTACAGTAGGCAGTAAAGAAAGCATGGCCTTCGTAACAAGACGTGTTGAGTATAGGAGCAAAGAGGTCCTTCTGCAGTTGTACAGGCCCCTAGCGAGACCACACCTGGCGCATTGTGTGAAGTTCCGGTCTACAAATTTGAGGAAAGACATTCTTGCTATTGGGGGAGTGCAACGTCAGTTTACAAGGTTAATTCCCGGGATGGTGGGACTGTCATGTGCTAAGGGAATGGAGCGGCTGGGCTTGTATACTATGGTATTTAGAAGAATGAGAGGGGATCTTCTTAGTGGGCACAGAGTAAAAGAGGTACCATGTACATTCAAAAGTACGGTGTAGGTCTGGTCAGGTAGTAATAATAATACAGTAACAAGTAAGTTACAAGAGAAAGAAAATCAAAGTACACTTTCATTCTCTATATTTCTTTTAAATTACAAAATCCTAGAGCAGAAGGGATATATTATCTATGTATGTTTCCCCTCTTGATGTTGTTACAGTGCCTACCTTCAAACGTGTCAATTCTTTACCAACTTACCTTGCTGTAACTGGGCACAACGGAGATTGATGATTGAAGATTTAAGAGGAAAAGACCCATGCGGTCTATGGCCATGTCATGATAATTTTTGGTCCTTCACAGAAAACATGCTTGCATCAATCCGTAGAGTTCATAGTTAAGCATATATGTCATCATGGGCCAGGATTTATTGACACAGACTGATCATACACTGAAAATCCAACCACAATTGTGTTTGGAAGTGGAAGGAAATAATTGAAATTGCATTCATTGCAATGTGTAAAAAAGATACTGTTTTACATTTTTGCTGCATTTTCATTGTGGTATATATCATGTCTTGATTGATGAATATGTTAAGTTTGTGACTTTATTTGAAGCAGGAATAATATGCTGAATGTTTAATTGCGCATAATACCGCCTGGTAACTACGCACTTCGTCTAAGCACATTATCGCACGGGTCATGCAAGCCGTCTTAAATGACCACCTAAACTGTCATTTGGCAACCTAAAAAGCTGCCTAAGTTGCCCGGGTGGCAACAGTGAAAAAACGTTACATGAGAGCCATGAGCATATAAGATTATTAAGGGTTTGGACACGCTAGAGGCAGGAAACATGTTCCCGATGTTGGCGAATCAAGAACCAGGGGCCACAGTTTAAGAACGGAGATGAGGAAACACTTTTTCACACAGAGTTGTCAGTCTGTGGAATTATTTGCCTCAGAGGATGGTGGAGGCCGGTTCTCTGGATGCTTTCAAGAGAAAGCTAGATAGGGCTCTTAAAGATAGCGGAGTCAGGGGATATGGGGAGAAGGCAAGAACGAATCAGAATTAGAATAGAACTCAAGTATGTTTTGCAACATACAAGGAATTTCATTTGCCAAGTCAGTCCTATAAATAAAAAGTAACAGATCACCCAAAACACATTTTCACATGAACATCCACCACACTGATTCCTACACATTCCCCACTGTGATGGAAGGCGAAATAAAGTTCAAGTCTCTTCCCTTTGTTCTTCCGCGGTCGGGGGCCTCGAGCCCTCCATTGACGGGACGTTCTTGACTCCCGTAGCCGGCGGCGTTTTGGCCCTCCACGTCGAGGCGATCAAGCTCCCGCATCGGGGTGATGTCAACTCCCCCACGCTGGACGATCGAACCTCACGTCGGGGCTGGTCGAACCTTCTGTGATGTTGGAGCTCCCGACTCGGCCTCTCCCAAGACTGCGAGCTCTTGATGGTAAGTCCACGGACACCTCCAGCTCCATCGATGGAAGGCCGCAGAGCGCCCGGAGAATGCGATGTGAAAATCAATTGCATCTCTGGCAAGGTAAGAACCTGAAAAAATAAATTATCCCGATCCCCCTTCCCCACCCCACACATAAGACAAACCGGGAAGATATGGAGCCTTCACAATTTCCAGTTCTACCGCCCAGCCCGTATGCTGATATGCCTGCTATTAAAATTGAGGTTGAAAGTGTCAAGTTATTGCTCAACATCAATACCACAGAAGAAATTGGACCAGATCAGATACAGAATCAAGCCATCAAGATCGCGGCCGAAGAACTGGCTCCAGTTTTGCAGTTCATTTTCCAACAATCGCTTGACTCATGTAATGTTCCGCTGTATTGGAGGAAGGCTAACATCACTCCTCTCTTTGAGAAGAGTTCAACCACCAACCCAGCGAATTATCGTCCTGTTTCAAGTACTTGCTGCAAATTGCTGGAGCATTTAATTGAGAGTAATCTGATGCGACACATGAGCAAACATACCATTCTTGCTGAAAACCAACATGCATTTAGGAGGCATAGATCATGTGAGTCAGCTTATCCTGACGACAAATGACGTGGCCAAGCACCTTGATAGTAACGTCATCACGGATTTAATATTGCTGGACTTTTCTAAAGCATTGGATGTCATCCCACACCAGAGGCTGCTTTGGAAGCTTGAATCTATGGTATTCGTTCCAACACGAAACGATAGATTTCCAGTTTCCTGCCAAAACGTCTTCAGCGTGTGTGTGTGTGTGTGTGAAAGGAAAGAGGTCCGATTGGCGTCCAGTGTTGAGTGGTACACCTCAGGGCACAGTACTTGGCCCACATCTGTTTTTGTTTACATACATGGCATCCATGTAAAAGTCGCAAGCACGACCAGACTATTCGCTGATGATTGTTTGCTGTACCGTCCAATTAAGTCAGCTGATGATGAAGATGCTCTCCAAAAGGACCTCGATACAATGGTTGAGTGGTCACAACAATGGGGCATTCAGTTCAACCCGTCCAAATGTGAAACAATGCATGTCATCAGAAAGAGGAATCCAGGTGCAACATCTTACAATATACTTGGTGCCACCCTTGAAGAATACAAACAAACCAAGTATCTTGGCATCTAATTGCAGTATGATCTGCGTTGGAATGGTCAGACTCATCATGCAACGGTGAAAGCAACGTGTCTTAGATTTTCTGAAACGCAACTTTCATCATTGTTCAAGTTCTGTCAAGGAGAAGCCATACTTCACCCACATTAGACCTCATTTGGACTACACAGTTGCTGCATGGGACCCATACCCAAATAAAAACATTTCTTTCATCAAACGTGTCCACAGACAGGCAGCTTGATTTGTTACTAACGCCTATGAGAGAGAAGTGAATGTTACCAAACTTCTGAATTCACTGGGGTGGAACCCTCAGCAAGTCAGGCGTAAAGCTCACCTGTTTTTACAAAATGTTAAATGGTCAGCTCAACATAGATTACAACACCAAACCCAAACCAATTAGGAGCAGATGAGGGCTTTCGATCCAATTTGTGATTCCAGCTACCAAGACAGATGTGTACAGCAATTGGTTCTTCCCCCGCACAATTAAAGCATGGAATAATCTCCACCTTACTATAGTTACTCAACCAGATGCAACTAAATTTAAGGTAGCTGTTTCTTCCCAAAAACCCTTTCTGGCTTAAGTCCTCGCTCCACAACCTCCAGTATAAATTTAGTTTGGAATATTTTGGAGGACCAAGAAACCAAGAAGAACATTAAAACGAACACTAACGATTAAAAGCTGAAAAATCGAAGTCTGCCGGCGGAGCAGCCATCGTACGGCACCCCTGGTGGGAAGGGTACTGACTGTGGATGATCAGCCACGCTCAAATTGAATGGCGGTGCTAGCTCCAAGGGCCGAATAGCCGACTGCTGCACCTATTGTCTATTGAGCTTCCCTGTGGGAGGAGGGTGAGCATTAGACCACATGGTGTGAGAGTCTGCAGTGTGGAGACTCCAGGCCCAATGCTGAGCCTAGGACTCTGGTAAGGCGACGGCTGCGGCCCACTGGTGGGCGGTGGAGTGGCCAGGGCCGGCAGAGTTGCTTGTCGAGGCCCGCGTGGAGTGGAATGGCACTCGGGCGAAGTGTCGGAAGAGCCGGTCAGCGGATGAACGTGAAGGCAGCGAGGGTTGGCAGCTCCGGCGAGGCAGCGAGGGTCGGCGGTGTCGGTGAGTTGGTGAAGGTCGGCGGCAACGGCCACGGGTGACTAGCTGCCTACCTCCGCACTGTCATAGGCTGTGGGTTGGCAGCGCGCACACACACACGGCTCCGGGCAGCGGACACACGGGGATGAAAACCCAGCAACGTCCCCGTCAGCAGCAGCAGAGTTGGGGACAGTCTGGTCCCTCCACCCACCCAGAGTAACTGACCGGGCTGCTCCGGCACCTCGGCCCCCTACCAGGGTGATTCACCCCCCCCCCCCCCGACCCACACACCGGGGTGATTCACCCCCCCACCCCCGACCCACACACCGGGGTGATTCACCCGCAGCCCCCGACCCACTCACCGGGATGATTCACCCCCCCCGACCCATACACCCGGGTGATTCACACCCCCCCCCCCCCGGACCCCCACATGGGGCGTTTCACCCCCAGGACCTCCACAATGGAGTGATTCACCACCACGGACCCCCACATGGGGTGATTTACCGCCACAGACCCCCACATGGGGTTAGTCAACGCCCGGACCCCAACCCCCACACCGGGTGATTCACCCCACCCTCTGCCCCCCACAAGGGGCGATTCACCCCCCCCCCCCGGAAGCCAACAAAGGGGTGGACCACCCGGGTGCCAGGCTGTCTGTACCTCCACCGCCGCGTTTCAGCCGTCAAACACCAAACGATATTGCCAAGTGCAGGAACTATCTTTGAAGTAGTGGGGAGGTGTGCGATTGCCCTACGTTACAGATATGCATGGAGGCGAGAATAATTTCTTATCATTTCTGGATGGTTGGCATTTTCTTTCATTATTGATAGTACAACATGAATTGTGAAGAAATCCAAAGAACACAGTTGTCAAAGTTGGTCTCTTAAAGAAAGCAGACAGCAACAAAATTGTTAAAGGTAAACCAAAGCAATCTTTTAATCAATTTACCAGACAGGAGTGGCGAGATCTACAAAGAGAACCCAATCCTCTTGCTTCCTGCTCAACGGAAAGAAGTACGTTGTACTTCTAAGTTTCAATTCGTATGTCCCTGATGTCCCTTGTCAGCCATGGTCGTCCCTGCAGGAGGGGGTTCACGGGAGGATGGAGTGGACAGAATATGTGTTCGGGGGGGAGAGAATGGAGGGAGAGGGGAGAGAATGGGGAGGGAGGAGTGAGAGGAATACAGATGTGTAGCTTCAAGGGACATTGGTCAGGTAGCATTTGGAGTATTGCATACAGTTCTGGTTACTCCATTACTAGGAGTGGAGGCTTTGGGGAAGGTGCAGAGATGGTTAACCAGAATGGTAAAAAAACAAGGAAGTGCAGATGCTGGATTAGAAAAAAGACATAAAATGCTGGAGTAACTCAGCGGGACAGGCAGTATCTCTGGAGAGAAGGAATGGGTGACTGAAGAAACGACCCGAAACATTACCCATTCCTGCCAGTAATTTGTGTTTACCTAAACAGCACCTATCCACGTGGCGGTGTGCCAGCAGGCTGGAGGAGCGGGCAAAGGCCTTACCACAGAGCGGGCAGGTGAAGGGGTGCTGGCCGGTGTGGTTTAGCCGGTGCTCCAGCAGGTGGTCAAGACGGGTGAAGCCCTTACCACAGGACGGGCAGGGGAAGGGACGCTCCCCGCTGTGGGTACGCCGGTGCTGCCACAGGCTGGACATGCGGGTGAAACTCTTGCCACCCTCAGCACATAAAGGGTCTCTCTCCGGTGTGTATCCACTGGTGCTCCCGCAGTCCCCATGCCCTTGTCACAGTGGGAGCAGTTGCTCGCCGGCGTGGGTCCGCCGGTGCTGCCGCAACCCCCGCGAGCTGTCAAAATCCTCGCCACAGTACGGGCAGACGTAGGGCTGGCCACTGGTGTGCACGGGCTGGTGAGACAGGGCGTGGGTGGCCATGGCAAAGCGCTCTCCACACACTGGGCTGGGGATGGGATGGTTGCCAGTGTGCACCCGCTGGTGGGACAGCAGATAGGTGGAGCAGGTGAAGCCCTTGCCACACTGGGCGCAGATGTAGGGCCGCTCTCCGGTGTGGGTGCGCTGGTGCACCAGCAGGTTGCCGGACTGGGTGAAGCCCTTGCCGCACTGGGCGCAGGTGTAGGGGCGCTCGCCGGTGTGGGTGCGCTGGTGCTTCAGCAGGTGGCCGGACTGGGTGAAGCCCTTGCCGCATTGGGTGCAGGTGTAGGGCCGCTCCCCGGTGTGGGTGCGCTGGTGGTTCAGCAGGTTGCCGGAATGGATAAAGCCCTTGCCGCACTGGGTGCAGGTGTAGGGACGTTCGCCGGTGTGGGTGCGCTGGTGCTTCAGCAGGGTGTTGGACTGGGGGAAGCCCTTGCCACATTGGATGCAGGTGTAGGGCCGCTCCCCGGTGTGGGTGCGCTGGTGCAACTGCAGGCTGCTGGACCGGGTGAAGCCCTTGCCACATTGGACGCAGGTGTAGGGACACTCGCCGGTGTGGGTGCGCTGGTGCTTCAGCAGGTAGCCGGACTGGGTGAAGCCCTTGCCGCACTGGGCGCAGGTGTAGGGGCGCTCGCCGGTGTGGGTGCGCTGGTGCTTCAGCAGGTGGCCGGACTGGGTGAAGCCCTTGCCGCACTGGGTGCAGGTGTAGGGCCGCTCACTGGTGTGGGTGCGCTGGTGCTTCAACAGGTAGTTGGAGTGGGTGAAGCCCTTGCCACAGGTGTTGCAGGTGTAGGTGCGCTCCCCGGTGTGCACGTTCCTGTGCTGCTTCAGGCCCGTGGACAACATGAAGCCTTTGCCGCAGTCGGAGCAGGTGAAGGGCCGCTCACTGCTGTGCACCCCCTGGTGGAGCCGCAGCCCCGACATCCGGGCAAAGCTCTTGCCACAGGTGGAGCAGCCATAGGGCTTCTCGCCCGTGTGCACCCGCCAGTGGATCTCCAGCTTGCTCGGGTACTGCCAGGCCTTGCCACACACATCGCACTCATAACGCTTCTCCTTGTTGCGCCCCGTCATGTGGTCCTCCATCGAAGCTCAGCCCCCCGAAGCTCAGCCCGCACACCGAGCAGATGGGGAGGGGGCTCACCTGTCTCTCCGTCCACAGCAACGCCTCCTAAACCCTGCAGAAGGGAAATAGAGGGTCAACATGCTGGCAAACAGGACATTACTAGCACATATTGGGTGCATTTATGGCGGATGAAACTGTTATATAACTTTGTGCGGCACAGTTGCTGCCTCACCGCCAGAGACCCGGGCTCGGTCTCTGACTACGGGTGCTGTCTGTGCAGAGTTTGTACTTTCTCTATTTGACCTGCGTGGGTTTTGGCTCCAGTCTCCTCCAACATTTCAAAGACGTTGAGGGTTGCCGATTAAGCTGCCTCTGCAAAATTGTTAAATTCTTCCAAGTGTGCGTAGGATCTCTCCCTCTCCCCCTCCCCCTCCCTCTCCCTCTCCCCCTCCCCCTCCCCATTCCCCTCCCCATCCCACTCCCCCTTCCCATCCCCCTCCCTCCCATCCCCCTCCCTCCCTGTGTGTGGAGTCTGTAGACTGGGCAATGTTCAGGGACTCGGCAACGGAGCTGAATAAATACACCACAGTCGTTACAGACTTCATAAAGAAAAGTGTGGAGGACTCCATCCCAACAAAAACCTTCTGAGTGTTTGCCAACCAGAAGACGTAGATGAACCATGAGATCCACATTCTTCTGAAGACCAGATCCCAGGCATTCATGTCTGGTGATGCAGAGGTCTACAAAAAGTACAGTTACTACCTTGGTAAGGCCATCAAAAAGGCCAAAAGGGACTTCTGCTCCAAGCTCGAGGATGAGGGATGTTCAGCAACTGTGGCGGGGATTGAATGCAATCACCTACAAGGCAAAATCAGGAGGCAGCTCAAATGTCAGCGAAGCATCACTCCCTGACGAGCTCAATACATATTACACATGCGTTGATAGGGAGAACACTGGTGTGCCTTCCCGAGCCCCCATTCGCTGTGATGGTATTTCGGTCACAGTCACAGAGGCCAAAGTCAGAAGATCCTTCAGAGGGGTGAACCCTCGAAAAGTGCCTGGACCTGATGGTATACCCGGGAGTGTTCTAAACCCGAGAGTTTTTACGGACATTTTCAACCGCTCACTTCTGAGGTCTGAGGTTCCCACCTCCTTTAAAAGGGCATCAATAATACCGGTGCCCAAGAAGAGCAAGGTGACGTGCCTCAATGACTATCGACCAGTGGCATTAACGTCTGTGGTGATTAAGTGCTTTGAGAGCCTGATCATGGCGCAAGTCAGCTCATACATCAACAAAAACCTGGACCCACTGCAGTTCGCTTACCGCCGCAACAGATCAACAGTGGAGACAATCACGCTGGCTCTCCACTCCGCTCTGGACCACTTGGACAACAAAAACTCATATGTCAGACTGTTATTCATTGATTACAGCTCGGCATTTAATACTATCATGCCCTCCAACCTGGTTAGCAGACTCGCAGAACTGGGTCTCTGCACATCCCTCTGCAATTGGATCCTCCACTTCCTCATTCACAGACCACAGTCTGTTCGTATTGGTGTAAATGTTTCGGCCTCGATAACAATCAGAACGGGAGCACCTCAAGGCTGCGTGTTGAGCCCCCTGCTGTACTCACTCTATACTCATGACTACGTAGCCACATAGTGCGAACTTCATCATCAAGTTCGGCAACGACACCACTGTTGTGGGACGTATCACTGATGGAGACGAGTCAGAGAATGGAAGTGAGACCAAATGGTGCCAGCACAATAACCTGGCTCTCAACACCAGCAAAACAAAGGAACTGATTGTGGACTTTGGAAGGGAAAGGATGGGGACCTATATGGACACGCTGATCTGATCTGTATTTATTGATGCCTACTATATTCTGTTGTGCTGATGTAAAGCAAGAATCTACGCTGTATCTCTAAACTAAACTAGTGTGTGAACGGGCATTCGCTGGTCGGCACGGACTCGGTCGGCCGAAGGGCCCGTTTCCGCGCTGAATCTCTGAACTAACCTAGTGTGTGAACGGGCGTTCGCTGGTCGGCACGAATTCGGAGGGCTGAAGGAAGGGCCTGTTTCCACGCTGTATCTCTAAACTAATCTTGTGTTTGAATGGGCGATCGCTGGTCGGCACAGACTCGGTGGGCCGAAGGAAGGGTGTATCTCTAAAAGTAAGTGATTTTATAATGAGGGTCTATGTTTAAATATATGGATCACTCACCTGTCATTTGTGGCCCTTCTGGACTTTGCTGAAAATGATCAGAAAAGAAGAATTATTATGTATTTTAAGTCAAATTGAATGATTTATTTGACACTGACCCTTCTGTCCTGGGCTTCCTCTACTGTCAGAGTGAGGCCCAGCACAAATTGGAGGAACAGCACCTTATATTGCCAGCAGTTACTTCGAGAGGGCTTGTATACAAAAACATGGTCGTAAATGCTGAGGCTCCATGAGGCCCTGGTCAGGCCACATTTGTTGTATTGTGAGCAGTTTTGGGCCCTGTATCTGAGGAAGGATGTGCTGGCTCTGGAGAGGGTCCAGAGGAGGTTTACAAGAACCATCCCAGCAACGAGTGGGTTAACTAACTACGATGAGCGTTTGTCCACGCTGGGCCTGTACTCGCTGGAGTTTAGAGGAACGAGTGGGGACCTCATTAAAAATTCACCCCACACTGAAAGGCCCGGAAATATCTTCTTCCCCATAGCAACCAATTAAACACAACTCATACAAAACTCTGAACAATAACAGGAATAGCAAGTTGGATTCAACAGTGGCTGAATGGGAGAAGCCAGAGGGTAATGGTGGATGGCTGTTTGTCGGGTTGGAGGCAGGTAACTAGTGGGGTGCCTCAGGGATCTGTGTTGGGTCCTTTGTTGTTTGTCATGCACATCAATGATCTGGATGAAGGGGTGGTAAATTGGATTAGTAAATATGCAGATGATACCAAGATAGGGGGTGTTGTGGATAATGAAGAGGATTTCCAAAGTCTACAGAGTGATTTAGGCCAGTTGGAAAAATGGGCTGAAAGATGGCAGATGGAGTTTAATGCTGATAAATGTGAGGTGCTACACCTTGGCAGGACAAATCAAAATAGGACGTACATGGTAGACGGTAGGGAATTGAAGCATACAGTAGAACAGAGGGATCTGGGAATAACCGTGCATAGTTCCTTGAAGGTGGAATCCCATATAGATAGGGTGGTAAAGAAAGCTTTTGGAATGCTAGCCTTTATAAATCAGAGCATTGAGTATAGAAGCTGGGAGGTAATGTTAAAATTGTACAAGGCATTGGTGAGACCAAATCTGGAGTATGGTGTACAATTTTGGTCTCCCAATTATAGGAAGGATGTCAACAAAATAGAGAGGGTACAGAGGAGATTTACTAGAATGTTGCCGGGGTTTCAACAGCTAAGTTACAAAGATAGGTTGAATAAGTTAGGTCTTTATTCTCTGGAGCGCAGAAGGTTAAGGGGGGACTTGATAGAGGTCTTTAAAATGATGAGAGGGATAGACAAAGTTGATGTGGACAAGCTTTTCCCTATGAGAATAGGGAAAATTCAAACAAGAGGACATGACTTTAGAATTAAGGGACAGAGGTTTAGGGGTAACATGAGGGGGAACTTCTTTACTCAGAGAGTGGTAGCGGTGTGGAATGAGCTTCCAGTGGAAGTGGTGGCGGCAGGTTCGTTGGTAACATTTAAAAATAAATTGGATAGGCATATGGATGAGAAGGGTGTGGAGGGTTATGGTATGAGTGCAGGCAGATGGGACTAAGGGGAAAAAAAGTTGTACGGCATGGACTTGAAGGGCCGAGATGGCCTGTTTCCGTGCTGTAATTGTTATATGGTTATAACAGACTATTACAGTATATCTGATTAATTGATCTATCAGTATACCATTCACCCGCTGGAGGACCGGCCCAGAGCGCTACGACCACCCACCCGCTGAAGGACCAAGATGGAGACAGAGCACGAGGGGAGCGCGGACCCTCCCAGGGGGAGACGAGACGGAAGCCCGCGGTGAAGACGACAGCGGTGAGTAACAGCGGGGTATGCGGTGAAGGTGACGCTTGCGTAGCCCCCCGCCCAGACAGACAGCTGGTGTTAAAATGCCCCGAAAATTAAAATTCTTCCTCGACCAGAGGTGCAACCCACACCCATCCACTGACACCCTTCTCCGCCTAGCGGAGCTGGTCCTTACCCTCCATAACTTATCTTTTGACTCCTCCCATTTACTCCAAACACACGGTGTAGCTATGGGCACACAAATAGGCCGAGCTACGCTTGCCTCTTTGTCGGGTACGTCGAACAATCCTTGTTCTCGGCGTACCAGGGACCCATCCCCAACCTCTGCCTCCATTACATTGACGACTGCTTTGGTGTCACCTCCTGCACCCACACACAACTGACTGACTTCATCCATTTCACCACCAACTTCACTCCAGTGCTCAAATACACTTGGACCATTTCCGACACTTCCCTACCATTCCTTGACCTCACCATCTCTATTGCAGGTGATACAATCCTGACCAACATCCACTACAAACCAACCAACTCCCACAGCTACCTGGACTACTCTTCCTCCCACCCTGCTTCCTGTACGGACTCCATCCCCTAATCCCAATTCCTCCGTCTATGCCGCATCTGCTCCCAATGAGGAAATATTAAAAAATAAAATTGCTCAAATTATCATTTCTGTGTTAGAAACTTATGTTGACTTGCAGGAGAAGGACTGGTAGCAGAGGGTTTCAAAATACATAGGCCATAACGGAATAAAGAGCACACACACATAAGAGGATAGATAGCTTGTTATAACAAGGAGATGTTGATGTAAATGGGAATAGCTTTGATTGCTTTTGAGCGGCTATAATTGTCAGAAGTTGTATTTGGTTTAAGATATTGTTCAGAGTAATGGTATCTCCTCCAAGGACATGGGCACCATTTATTCATTATTCATGACACATCTCTGAGCTCGGCTGTGTCATGAAGGGGATTTATGGCTGTCGATGTTGGGGTGCAGGCACCAAGGCTAGATAATAGAGTCTGTGATTTGGTTTGTGCAGTTTCAAAGTATTTTTTGGGATAAGAGATAAGGCATAGGTGATGGTTGTGTGACCTTTGTATAAGGGAGAGTTCTTATGTTTATAGAACACTGGAGAAAGTAATTGTGTTTTGATCTAATTGGGGTGTGCATATAGTAATCTTCAAATTGCTGTGTGGAATGCTATCAGTAAGAAGTTGCAAAGGGGCCTACATTCCTTTTCTTTAGAGATGACCAAGGGGGAGGCTAATTCAGAATGAAATTTGTAAGAATGGGGCAACACTCATATTGAATCTTTGTAATCAATAAGTAACTGTATTTTAATTATGTCATTGAAAGGAAATTATTTGTGTTTAATTAGGGTTGTAAGTATGGTTACATATGACGTTTTACAAATACCTTTCTTTTCCAAAAGTGAAAATATATGTATTGTGTGTATGTATTGTGTGATTGCTTTATGATGTTTATTCTGAGAGATATTCTGAGAATAAGTTTTATATCTGTGGTTTTACTTAATTGAAATAAAATGATTTTGAGCAGAGAGGTTGTAAAGAAAACCACAGGCGGGAAAAGTTGTAGAGGGGCTGGAAAGGGAGAACCATGTGACTAGACATGTTGTCAATCAATGGAAAATGGGTTTAGTTGATTGGTTAATGCAAATAAGTTAAATGTATGGTAAACCATAATGAGTGGTTAATAGTTTGCCACTCCTTTTGTATTATAATTGTCTATTACCTATATAATGTGTTACGTTAATACCAAAGGTAGTAGTTCTTTCAACCTGCTCCAGAGTTTTTTAAACTCTGTGTTGGAAGGTTTAAAGAATTATCCAGCGCTGTTAGAATAAAGAATCGATTTCAACAACAAGAGTTTGAATCAAGTTTTCTTGAATTAGACTGACAAAAGAACTCAGTTTAACATTTGGCGACGAGGATGGGATTCAGACGGTTCACGGACAACAGGAGGAACGAAAATAAGAGTCAAACTGCGCACTGATTGGACCAGAGGAATTGGCCAAGCAGAAGTGAGTAGTTAAACACCACTCTGTTTTCCTCTTCTCCTTATATCTCTGCATAGTCGACCCTTCGTTCTTGTGTTGAACGGGATCCTGACAGAATCAGGTCAGTCTAACAAACCTTGTTGATTGGTAAGATAGACTTTTAAACAGAGACTCTGCCATTTGGAATGGAGAGATTTGATCATTGGGAATGATCTTGGTAAGATAGACTTTTAAACAGAGACTCTGCCATTTGGAATGGAGAGATTTGATCATTGGGAATGATCTAGGGTAACTGACGGCTGAACTGGATAAATTCTTCGTGTCGTTTGGAACGACAGAAGATAGTTAAAGATTTGGAAATATGCTAAATTCTTCTTGTCATTTGGAATGGCAAGAGGAGATAGCGAAAGATTTGGAAACTGGGTTTCCAAATTAAATTAATCTCGACCATTTGGAATGGTGCGGAGTAATTAAAAACAATTGAATTTGGATCCAGTGAAAGGTCACGGTTGCCAAATAAGAAATAGTAAAACGTTAACGTCATTATTATATTGTTGTAAGAATAAAGCATAAGAATATTAATACTGTGTATGGATTAAGTGGTTGTGAATATAGTAGTAATGTGATAAATGTAATGTGGAGATATTGAGACGAGAGTGTGCACACGAGAGGAATAAGCAACACGAGAAAGTGAGAGAAAGTGAAGGAAAGTGAGAAGGAAAGAAAGAGAGAAGGAAAGAAAGAGAGAGAGAGAGATATGACTGAAAACAAGCAGGCTGAAGAATCTGGAAGATAAGAAAGGACTGTGCAGTTCAAATGGTTGGCCTTCAATCAACAGAGGGAGACGAAGGGGAGGCATAGGAAAATGATTGGAATTTGGCTTCTAGCTCATCTCCACTTCCCTATCAGCCCCTGGGTCAAGCTCCACCTACACCACAGTTCGAGCCCCAGTCAGTGGTGACAGGAATTTACCCAGATTTACCTAGGACAGAATCAGGAACTGATAATGCACTCAACCCAGGCACCAGAGAAAAAAAAAAGAAGCCCTTGTTTATAGACTCGGTAGCATGGCATACCAGGTCCTAGTCTAGAGATCAGGTGCAAGAAGGACGAGAGGAGAAGAGGTCACACAGTGGGACTATAGAAGGGGGCACTTGGCTGAGAAAACCAAACCCCAGAAACAACAGGAAAGGTGCTGAAATAGACGGAATAAGAAAGCATCCTCCAGGCGCCAATATCCTGTCAGAACGGTCCCTAACCCCAGAGCCCTTATACCTCCTCCACCCAACCAACAAGACAATGATGACACATTCATGAATAATGTGGGGCTGCCGTGGAAACCAAATGAGATGATGGGAGTGCTTAATAAGAATCAGAATCCACAAGCTTTCATTGAATTTTTAAGAACAACGATATCCGTATATCACGCCGATTCCAGAGATTTATGGGTACTAGTTCAGTACGTCTTAACAGCGATTGAGTATATCAGATTCTTGGTTCATTTAACCTATAACAACCACCAGCCCTAGGGGTGGCGAATCCAGGAGAAGGTAACAATGAGGATCGATTACAGCTTATGTTGACAGCCGTGGGCCTCACTCTCCAGCAGCAATCGATATATCAAAGGTTTTGGATATGAAACCAGAGGAAGGAGAGGCTGCAGAAGATTTTCTGGAAAGGTTTAAAACCATCTACAGCAACCAGTCAGGTGACACTCAGTATCAGCAAGGAAATGACTCGCCACAGTTTTGTGCTATGTTTATGAACTGTTTGCCTTCCAGCGTCGCAATGGCTACTAAAACCAATAATATGGACTGGTCAGAGTCTTCACCGGCCCGCATGTCAAGAGCTGTGAGAGCATTTTGGAAAAACTGTCCTATTGGAGACAGGGAAGCCCAGGTAAAGGTGTTAAAAAATAAATAAATAAAAAACAGGAACATGTGAGCAAGCCGAACTATTTGCGCTGACTAGAGCCTGCACCCTGGCCAAAGGACTTAATGCAAATATTTACACGGATATCATGAACCACTCCAACAGCAATATGCTCACGATATGGACAATTATGTAAGAATGGGTGGGTTTCTAACCTCTTCAGGGACAGTTATATCTCACAAAAATTGATTTCTAATTTGCTACAGGCCATTCAGTTACCCGGTCAGCATGCTGTTGTCAAAGTTAGAACCCATACTATAGGTTAAAGCCCCAGAGACATTGGAAATCGCCTTGCCAACAAGGCAGCAAAAAAAAAAAAAAAGTTTTAGGAGTCACCGAATTGTTGTGCCCCACATGATGAGCCAGACTAAAAATTATACTAGGACTAAGTCTCCCTCGGAAAATGGAATGCCAACTATCCAAGAAGTACTTCAAATACAGGAGGACGCTCCTGCAAAGGTAAAACAGCTGTGGCAGGATCAGGGTTGTGTGTACGATCCTGTCACTAGCTTATGGGTTACGCCTGCCGGACAGACTTGCATGTCTGACGAGCTTGCGTTGTGGGTTATTGAATTTGTACACTTTGCAACTCATTGTGGTGCCAAGGCCGTAAGTGATATGCTTTTAGAGACCTGGTGGCATCCAAAACTTCTGACTTGTCCCAGTGTATCAGCCAGTGCTGTCTGATTTGCCAGTAGCATAATCTAGGTAAGGGCTTGCCCTGTGAACCAGGTTAGACCCCTTTACCAGCAGGTCCCTTTGAGACCTTGCAAATGGACTACATTGAGTTGGAAAGATGTCTGTGTTATAAGTATGTTCTTGTAATTATTGTTGTTTTTAGTAAATGAATAGTTATCGTAAACGCCTCTCATGTGTGTGGTAGCATTATGTTTTTGAATGAATGCTGAAGTTCATATATGTGCTAAGTCTTTTGTTTGTTGTAAGCCACATGTTATAAGTGTAGGTGTGTTTCCCTTTAAGAAAATGTAAGCAGGGGGGTGAAGTTTTTTTACAGCTACCCTTGGCTGTTAGGTTAACCTCTCGATTTAAAAGGGGAAATAAGTTAATTGCTGAAACACGACCAGCTTTTATGGTTTGTTTAGAGATAAACATTCTGGTTGGAGAAGGGTAATAAATCAAAGGAAAAAAAAGGGTGTTGGCAGACAATGAGTTAAACATGAGTCAAAGGGGTATTTTGCTACGGTGAATATTTCTGGAATATAACATCTTTGATTACTCCTGTTTGACAGAAAAATTGAAAGTTTGTTGGGTTATTTTAATCTGTTGTATTTTACCTGTTTCTAAGATGCAAACAGTATAATGTGACAATCCAGCTGGGATTTCGACGTGGATTGATTTGATTGGTTGCTGAAATTTTCAGAAACAGACAATGTATATGATAGTATGAAGAACTATAGAAGGGGGGCAGAATAAGAATACGGACCACTCCATCTGGTACAGCATGAATAACGCCTGCGGAAATCTTATGTATTAACTTTAACCTGTGCTTTGCAAACTTCTCATTTACAGGTCAGGGTTGCATATGGTGATGCACCAGTGCTCAAAGTTCCATCTAATATTGAACCAGGTTGCTATGTGCTGATCAGTAACTGCAAGTGTAAGCACCTCGACCCATGTGGGATGGACCTTTCCAAGTTCTCCTCACCACTCCAACCGCTGCCAAAATTGAGGGGCGCGCTGCAGGGGTTCATCTACACCACTGCAAATTGATTGGGGAGCCCAATCAATAGGGGGGAGAAGAGTAATTGTATTTTTAATTTAGAGTTTTTTTAGTTTTTACATTTCTGCTTTGCTTCGGAGTTGGTATCCTTATAAGTTTAGTTTTGTATCATAATAAGTTTAGTTTTTGAATCCTTATTTTACTATATGGTTAAGAATATGCGACTGATTACTGGACTGA
Source organism: Raja brachyura (assembly GCA_963514005.1). The sequence continues at coordinate 153,839 of CAUPSL010000673.1, read as the reverse complement.
CTGACAGAAGGACGTGTAAATTGAGTGAATAGTTGTTTAAGCTAATTAAGTAAGAAATGAGCTTTTTGTGAGCCTTTGCATATTCCAGATAAATTAAAATAAGGCGATTCATCCTGGTATGCATCCTGATGCTACAACAGATGGAGGGAAATTAAGGAAACATTTTACGATGTGTCCTGGGACAACAAAGCAGAATCTTTCACCTATGCAAAGGAGATGTGGTACAGTGCAATGGCCCGGATGCCTTTGGAATTTGGAACGTCACCAAGATTGACTATTGCAATGGGATCCTGCATCAGGCCGATCGGCAGGTAGACTTAGATAACCAACACCTGTGGGAATTACCCTGTTGGTTTCGGGGGTGCAAGTTTGACTTTTTCTGCAGATGGAATCCCTTGGAAGACAACTCGGCAAAGGGACATTTGTATGATGGACTATGCTATTGAGAAGCATTAGAGGTATACCCTTGGTTACAGAAGAAAGGACATGAGCAAAAGAGACTGGAAAAACGGGCATTGGAAGAAAGAGACTCTAACATGTTTGTACAAGCCCATAATTAATTATTTGGTAAAGGACAAACTGTGTTACCCTGCTATGAAATCAGTCAGTAGCCTATTTGCAGAATCTCCAGAATGGATGGATTATATAATTGGATCATAAGCATGGCCATATATGCAGCAATAGTGATTGTGTGTTTGTTCGTGGGAATTGCTATTGTTAAACGTATTATTGCTAGACTAATGACAGCCTTGGGTAATGTGGAAACTGGTGAGAAGATCTTATTGCAGCACCTAGAAGACTTTACGTTGTTGGACTCTGATGGAAGTAGAGAACGTGTGAACCAGCAGGTAAAGAAGGGAATGTTGAAGGATGAGGATGTTGAAAGGATGGTAAATGCGAAGGTTGAAAAAGAATTGTTAGAAGATGAATATATTAGAATGAATAAAATGGAGATAGACCAGTGGTATGAAGCCCAGAATGATTGAGCACCCTAAGGGCTAGGGTATGAAGCACAGCAGAGAGGTAGGGAACAGCATTGGTGTCAACAAGCCAACCTACTGACCTACGTGGTCCGGGTTTTGGGGGCTATAAAGCATCTGAGGTTAGGAATAAACTTGGATGACTAATAAGCCAATGCTGATGAATTTCTGCTGTGTTATTATCCTATTAGTGGTCATAATATGACCAGAAGAGGGAATGAGGAAATATTATAAAATAAAATTGCTCAAATTATCATTTCTGTGTTAGAAACTTATGTTGACTTGCAGGAGAAGGACTGGTAGCAGAGGGTTTCAAAATACATAGGCCATAACTGAATAAAGAGCACACACACATAAGAGGATAGATAGCTTGTTATAACAAGGAGATGTTGATGTAAATGGGAATAGCTTTGATTGCTTTTGAGCGGCTATAATTGTCAGAAGTTGTATTTGGTTTAAGATATTGTTCAGAGTAATGGTATCTCCTCCAAGGACATGGGCACCATTTATTCATTATTCATGACACATCTCTGAGCTCGGCTGTGTCATGAAGGGGATTTATGGCTGTCGATGTTGGGGTGCAGGCACCAAGGCTAGATAATAGAGTCTGTGATTTGGTTTGTGCAGTTTCAAAGTATTTTTGTTGGGATAAGAGATAAGGCATAGGTGATGGTTGTGTGACCTTTGTATAAGGGAGAGTTCTTATGTTTATAGAACACTGGAGAAAGTAATTGTGTTTTGATCTAATTGGGGTGTGCATATAGTAATCTTCAAATTGCTGTGTGGAATGCTATCAGTAAGAAGTTGCAAAGGGGCCTACATTCCTTTTCTTTAGAGATGACCAAGGGGGAGGCTAATTCAGAATGAAATTTGTAAGAATGGGGCAACACTCATATTGAATCTTTGTAATCCATAAGTAACTGTATTTTAATTATGTCATTGAAAGGAAATTATTTGTGTTTAATTAGGGTTGTAAGTATGGTTACATATGACGTTTTACAAATACCTTTCTTTTCCAAAAGTGAAAATATATGTATTGTGTGTATGTATTGTGTGATTGCTTTATGATGTTTATTCTGAGAGATATTCTGAGAATAAGTTTTATATCTGTGGTTTTACTTAATTGAAATAAAATGATTTTGAGCAGAGAGGTTGTAAAGAAAACCACAGGCGGGAAAAGTTGTAGAGGGGCTGGAAAGGGAGAACCATGTGACTAGACATGTTGTCAATCAATGGAAAATGGGTTTAGTTGATTGGTTAATGCAAATAAGTTAAATGTATGGTAAACCATAATGAGTGGTTAATAGTTTGCCACTCCTTTTGTATTATAATTGTCTATTACCTATATAATGTGTTACGTTAATACCAAAGGTAGTAGTTCTTTCAACCTGCTCCAGAGTTTTTTAAACTCTGTGTTGGAAGGTTTAAAGAATTATCCAGCGCTGTTAGAATAAAGAATCGATTTCAACAACAAGAGTTTGAATCAAGTTTTCTTGAATTAGACTGACAAAAGAACTCAGTTTAACATTAGGATGAGGTGTTCCACACCAGATCATCACAAATGTCCTCATTCTTCAGAGAACATTGATTCCCCTCCCTCACTATAGACGAGGCTCACACCAGGCTCTCCTCCATACCCCGCAACACTGCTCTCTTTCCCCATTCCCCCACTCGCAACAAGGGCATTGTCCCCCTGGTTCCAACCTTTCACCCCACCAGCCAGCACATACAACACATAGTCCTCCGTCAGTTTTGCCACCTACAACGAGACCCCAACACTCGCCACATCTTCCCAACCCCCCCGTCAACCTTCCGCAAAGGCCGCTCCCTCCACAACTCCCTTGCCAATTCTACCCTACCTTCCCGCTCCACCCCTTCCCCAGGCACTTTCCCTTGCAACCGCAAGACAACTATATAACAATTGCAGCATGGAAACGGCCATCTGAGCCCTTCAAGTCCATGTCAAACAACTTTTCCCCCTTAGTCCCACCTGCCTGCACTCATACCATAACCCTCAATACCCTTCTCATCCATATGCCTATCCAATTTATTTTTAAATGATACCAACGAACCTGCCACCACCATTTCCACTGGAAGCTCATTCCACACCGCTACCACTCTGAGTAAAGAAGTTCCCCCTCATGTTACCCCTAAACTTCTGTCCCTTAATTCTAAAGTCATGTCCTCTTGTTTGAATCTTCCCTATTTTCAAAGGAAAAAGCTTGTCCACATCAACTCTGTCTATCCCTCACAACATTTTAAAGACCTCTATCAAATCCCCCCCTAACCTTCTGCGTTCCAGAGAATAAATACCTAACTTGTTCAACCTATCTCTGTAACTTAGCTGTTGAAACCCAGGCAACATTCCAGTAAATCTCCTCTGTACCCTCTCTATTTTGTTGACATCCTTCCTATAATTGGGCGACCAAAATTGTACACCATACTCCAGATTTGGTCTCGCCAATGCCTTGTACAATTTTAACATTACATCCCAGCTTCTATACTCAATGCTCTGATTTATAAAGGCTAGCATACCAAAAGCTTTCTTTACCACCCTATCTATATGAGATTCCACCTTCAAGGAACTATGCACGGTTATTCCTAGATCCCTCTTTTCAACTGTATTCTTCAATTCCCTACCATTTACCATGTACATCCTATTTTGATTTGTCCTGCCAAGGCGTAGCACTACATTTATCAGCATTAAACTCCATCTGCCATCTTTCAGCCCATTTTTCCAACTGGCCTAAATCACTCTGTAGACTTTGGAAATCCTCTTCATTATCCACAACTTCATTACCTTGGTATCATCTGCATACTTTCTAATCCAATTTACCACCCCTTCATCCAGATCATTGATGTACATGACAAACAACAAAGGACCCAACACAGATCCCTGTGGCACCCCTCTAGTCACCTGCCTCCAACCCGACAAGCAGCCACTTTTTTCAAAAGCGTCAGTACTTCTTTTACTTTGAAACTCATAGTATCCATATAGTATCTACTAGTTTCCCTTACCTCACATAATTCAATATCCTTCTCCTTGGTGAATACCGAAGAAAATAAATTGTTCAATATCTCCCCCATCTCTTTTGGCTCTGCAGATAGCTGTGCACTCGGTCTCTCCAATGGACCAATTTTATCCCTTGTTATCCTTTTGCTATTAATATAGCTGTAGAAAACCTTTCGATTTACTTTCACCTTACTTGCCAAAGCAACCTCATATCTTCTTTTAGCTTTTCTAATTTATTTCTTAAGATTCTTTTTATATTCCTTATATTCCTCAAGCACCTCATTTATTTCACGCTGCCTATAATTATTTTAGATCTCCCTCCTTTTCCGGACAAGATGCCCAATTTCCCTTGAAAACCAGGGCTCTTTCCAATTTTTACTGGTTCCTTTCAACCGAACAGGAACATAAAGATTCTGTACTCTTAAAATTTCCCCTTTAAATGCCTTCCATTTCTCTTCTACATCTTTCCCATAAAACAAAATGTCCCAGTTCACTCCTTTTAAATCATGCATCTCGTTAAAGTTAGTCTTTCTCCAATCAAAAATCTCAACCCTTGGCCCAGTTCAGCCCAGCGTGGATGGGGGAGAGCCAGTGGATGTGGTGTATCTGGACTTCCAGAAGGCTTTCGACAAGGTCCCACATAAGCGATTAGTATATAAACTTAAAGCATATGGCATTGGGGGTTCAGTATTGATGTGGATAGAGAACTGGCTGGCAAACAGGAAGCAAAGAGTAGGAGTGAACGGGTCGTTCTCACAATGGAAGGCAGTGACTAGTGGGGTACCGCAAGGCTCAGTGCTGGGACCCCAGCTATTTACAATATACATAAATTATCTGGATGAGGGAATTGAAGGCAATATCTCCAAGTTTGCGGATGACACTAAGCTGGGGGGCAGTGTTAGCTGTGAGGAGGATGCTAGGAGAATGCAAGGTGACTTAGATAGGCTGGGTGAGTGGGCAAATGTTTGGCAGATGCAATATAATGTGGATAAATGTGAGGTTATCCACTTTGGTGGCAAAAATAGGAAAACCAACTACTATCTAAATGGTGGCCGATTAGGAAAAGGGGAGATGCAGCGCGACCTGGGTGTCATGGTACACCAGTCATTAAAAGTAGGCATGCAGGTACAGCAGGCAGTGAAGAAAGCCAATGGTATGTTAGCTTTCATAGGGAAAGGATTTGAGTATAGGAGCAGGGAGGTTCTACTTCAGTTGTATAGGGTCTTGGTGAGGCCACACCTGGAGTATTGCGTACAGTTCTGGTCTCCAAATCTGAGGAAGGACATTATTGCCATAGAGGGAGTGCAGCGAAGGTTCACCAGACTGATTCCTGGGATGTCAGGACTGTCTTATGAACAAAGACTGCATAGACTCGGTTTATACTCTCTAGAATTTAGGAGATTGAGAGGGGATCTTATAGAAACTTACAAGATTCTTAAGGGGTTGGACAGGTTAGATGCAGGAAGATTGTTCCCGATGTTGGGGAGGTCCAGGACAAGGGGTCACAGCTTAAGGATAAGGGGGAAATCCTTTAGGACCGAGATGAGAAGGAATTTCTTCACACAGAGAGTGGTGGGTCTCTGGAAATCTCTGCCACAGAGGGTAGTTGAGGCCAGTTCATTGGGTATATTTAAGAGGGAGTTAGATGTGGCCCTTGTGGCTAAGGGGATCAGAGGGTATGGAGAGAGGGCAGGTACGGGATACTGAGTTGGATGATCAGCCATGATCGTGTTGAATGGCGGTGCAGGCTCGAAGGGCCGAATGGCCTACTCCTGCACCTAATTTCTTTGTTTCTGTCCATCTCCATAATTATATTGAAACCAATGGCATTGTGATCACTGGACCTGAAGTGCTCCCCAACGCATACCTCAGCCACCTGTTCCATCTCCTAACAGGAGGTCCAGCACTGCCCCTCAAGTAGGCAACACTATGTATGGCTGCAAAAAAGCTATCCTGCACACATTTCACAAACTCCAAACCATCCACTCCATTTGCAGAATGTGTTTCCTAGTCTATGTGTGGAAAATTGAAATCTCCCACAATCACTACCTTGTGCTTACTACTAATATGTGCTATCTCTTTACATATTTGCTCATCCAATTCTCGTTCCCCATTAGGCAGTCTATAATATACCCCTATAAGTGTTGCTACACCTTTCCCACTTCTCAGTTCCACCCAAATAGCCTCACTAGATGAGCCCTCCAATCTATCCTGCCAAAGCACTGCTGTAATATCTTCCCTGACTAGCAATGCAACACCTCCATCTCTTGCCCCTCCAATTCTATCACACCTGAAGCAACAAAATCCTAGAATATTTAGTTTCCAATCACAGCCGTCCTGCAACCATGTTTCACTGATCGCCACAACATCATACTTCCAGGTGTCTATCCAGACTCTAAGCTCATCCACCTATCTTACAATGCTCCTAGCATTAAAATATGCACATTTAAGAACCCCCCCCATCTCTTATTCTCTGTTTATTTCCTTTATTTTCATTCTCCTCTTGCGTCCGAGTGCTTCCCTTTTCTGCTTCCTGCTACCTTGTCCCTTTACCTCCCCTCTCGTCTCCATTCAGGGACCCAAACAGTCCTTCCAGGTCCGACAGAGGTTCACCTGCACCTCCTCCAACCTCATCTGCTGCATCCGCTGCTCTAGATGTCAACTGATCTATATCGGTGAGACCAAGCGGAGGCTTGGCGGCCAGAGTGAGCAACACTGCAAGTTGGAGGAACAGCACCTCATATTCCGCTTGGGGAGTCTGCATCCTGGTGGCATCAACATTGAATTTTCTCAATTCTGTTAACCCTTGCTGTCTCCTCCCCTTCCCACTTCCCCTCGAGCCCTCGGTCTCCTCCTCCTTTTTCCTTTCTTCTCCCAGCCCCCCCTCCCATCAGTCTGAAGAAGGGTTTCGACCCGAAACATTACCTATCTCCTTCGCTCCTTAGATGCTGCTGCACCCGCTGAGTTTCTCCAGCCTTTTGTGTCCCCTCATTAAAATGGCCGCCTCTGGCGTCACTCGCTTTGACTTCAATGGGAAACTGCCAGTATTAATGATGGCCGCATATGACTTCACTCCTATTGACTTCAATGGGAAACTGCCGGTATTAAAGATGACCGCATATGACTTCACTCCTATTGACTTCAATGGGAAACTGCCGGTATTAAAGATGACCGCCTATGGCTTCACTTCCATTGACGTCAATGGGAGACTGCCAGTATTAAAGATGGCCGCTTAAGGCCACACTCGCATTGACTTCAATGGGAATGACTGTCAATGGAAGTGAAGCTCTGGCGGCCATCTTTAATATTATCAGTTTCCCATTTAAATAATTGGGAGGGAACGCAAAACGCAGGAGAAACTCAGCCGGTGCAGCAGCATCTAAGGAGCGAAGGAGATAGGCGACGTTTCGGGTCGAGACCCTTCCTCAGACTGTGCGGCCATCTTTAATACTGGCAGTCTCCCATGGAAGCTAATGGGAGTGAAGGTGTATGCGGCCATCTTTAATACTGGCAGTCTCCCATTTAAGCCAATGGGAGTGAAGCAGTAGGCGGCCATATTTAATACTGGCGGCCAGAGTGAGCAACACTGCAAGTTGGAGGAACAGCACCTCATCTTCCGCTTGGGGAGTCTGCATCCTGGAGGCATGAACATTGAAATTTCTCAATTCTGTTAACCCTTGCTGTCTCCTCCCCTTCGGGTCGAGACCTTTCTTCAGACTGTGCGGCCATCTTTAATACTGGCAGTCTCCCATGGTAATGGAGGAAGACATATGCGGCCATCTTTTATACTGGCAGTAACCCATTGAAGCCAATGGGAGTGAAGCCATAGGCGGCCATTTTAACTACGGTTGTCTGGGCGGGCGGGGAGACTCAGGGCCCCGTTGTCTGGGCGGGCGGGGAGACTCGGGGCCCCGTTGTCCGGGCGGGCGGGGAGACTCAGGGCCCCGGTGTCCGGGCGGGCGGGCGGGGAGACTCGGGGCCGGGGAGCGAGGACAGCTGATTGACATCCATCCATCGGTGAGTATTTTGTCCGCCGCTCCCCCGTGGACGGCTCTAATCTTGGGGAGAGACTTGGGTTAAATTCCCCCATTGAATGTGATTCGCTCTTGTCTGTCAGCAGCACATTGAGTTTGTTGTTGTGAGTAAATGTGTCCCAGTGATAGTTTGAAGCAGAACAGTCATGTTGAGCAACAGCTGCTGCTGCTGCTGCTGCAGCGTTTTGTCATTGGATGTGTTGCTGGAGATTCATGCTGCACATCCATCCATCACACACACACACACTTGTATAAAGTTGTAACCAACACTTGATGTGTTCAATGAGCTGAGCAGTCTGCTGGAGTCAAAGCTAATGTCCCAGTTTGTTTTACACTTACTAAATGGCTCGATGTTCGGGGAACTATTTCGTAATGAAACTGTTAGTTTGTCATTTCCAGTTTTAGTTACTTTTGCTGATAAAACGTCCTTAATTGCCAGAATAAAGGCCTTTCTGACCCTTCTGTAAGGAGAGTTGCACATTGTTTTCACCCTGTGCTCACAGATAAGACTGGTTCTGCTTCTAGTTGATTACTGCGCAAACAGCTCATCAGTGGTTATCTGGCCCAGGTCGGAGTGAGTACAGTTGTGGTTACATTTTGAACTGGGCCTTTTTCACCAAGTTGAGGAGATCTAGTTGCTCAATCACCTTTTTAAATGACTTAACATCGGGGCGGCACGTGTGTTGGGTGGTAACATATTCCATTCCCTTATCATCCTTGGGTGAAGGGAATATTGGTAGCAAAGTTTATTGAAATTTAGCCAGTTGATGTAGGAACCGTTATTTTGTCTTGTTTCATGGCAGTTGGTGGTCTGGGATGACGTGAGATATGACGGTGTGATTTTGTGAATCTCCTTGTAAATTGCAGTAAGTTAGCCTGATTCTGCGGAGCTCTGGGGTGTCCCATCCGAGAGAAGTCAGCATATTATTCACGCTTGATTTGTGCTTGTGGTCATTACATACAAAGCGGGATGCTCGGCGTTGTACTTTCTCCAGGGTGATCTTGTTGTTGTTGAAAGGATCCCATACGGATCCAATTTGAGCCTGACCAAGGACTTGTAAGCATTCTCACTGATGGATGTACTACATGCGTGAACATTTATTTTGAGTAGGCCAAGGGACAGTGATCCCAGGTGAAGTTGCAGCAGAATGATAGTAAAAGCAAAGGATACTTTGAGGATTTTGGATTTGCAACACAGAATGCATTTTGTGCATGTCAGTTCTCATTTCATTATTCAAATGAGTTGGGACTATTGGGTATGTGAGTGGGAATATGAAATTTGCACAAATCTATTGACCACTGTAGGATGACGTGTGACTTTCACAACTGTTTTTTTGGGCATGGAATTTGTTTTTAATATTGCCATTCCAGAAGATCTGAATGAAAAAGAGAAGCATACTGGAAACACTCAGCAGTTTGATCAGCATTTGATTACAGTCCCAGTTCTGATAATGGATCATCCACCATTGCACTGTCCACTGTTTTCTGCATTCACTATTTTAATCAATAAAGTAAATACACATTATCTTTATTACACTGGTAACAAATGGCAGTCATTTGTACTTGGCCAGATCACACACAGTGGTAAGATAAACAAATACATTTGATTTAGATGCTAGAGGTTATTTAATGATAGAGAGAGATCACTTGTCCACAGCTGGGATGGTTCAGGACCAGAAGTGGTACCATTTAATGCAGAATTGTATCTTTCAGCTATGATAATAGAGAATGTCTGCAAGATAGCAGGATAATCCCTGTTTGTTGAGGATGAATCAGTTGGAGAGTTGAGTGCTGAGAGGAACAGATGTTTGGTCAACAGTTCAGTAGTTCAATATGTAAATATACAGTGAAATTCTTAAAGCACATATTACACATGCAGGCATCGCCATTTTCAAAGTCCAAATTCGGTCCGCCCGCGAGCTCGATGTCCTGGTGCAGTTCGTGAGAACCGACCTCCCTCTCCTCACCCATCTTTGTGTCCCATGCGGCGCCTGCAACTACTTTGAAGGTGCTGTAGGCATGAACCCAGTTCTCCCTCCTACTGGTTCACTCCTAGCGTCTGACGTCTCCAGCTCTCTCCCGGTAACGCTGTCAGATTAAGTTTTGGGCAGGTTTGGGCAGCGTGCTGTAGAGATGAGACGGATGATTATCCTGTGAAGTGGGACTGGTGGTGGTACTGCCGACATCACCTGACATCATGGAGACGCTGCAGAGTCCAGGCCTGGGATATAATCCTTCTGTTCTGGAATGGGAACTCTGGGGATGTGCCATAGGGTCAGTGGGGACTACAGTTTCCAGTGGAGTTGAGATGTTTGCAGTTGGCCCATGCAATGGTGTTTTTCAACTTCCAGCTAGTGAGGATCTTGGTGGTGTGGAAGCTTTCATCCTGGATGGCAGGGTTGTATTTGGAAGAGGGCCATCAGAGTGTGGCGGTAATTCCCCATCCGAGGGTGTTACTTCCCTTTCTCTTTGAGTTGACGCCTCCAATCAGATGAGGCGCGGATGTTGTAGATTGACCTTGTTTGGTCTGGAATAATGATACGGTGATCAGGGGATTTGAAAGCTTCGAGGATGTGGCACAGATGATGAATTGGGACTTTGGGTAGATCAGCCAAAAGGCATTTGGAATGCAGGGCAGACACGCGGTGCCAGGTGGTCTACTCCTGCGCTTGTTATTTGGTTCTTGAGTTACAGAGGTATACCATAGCTTTTTGTTTTCAATGGGGTGTTTTTCCCATCTCCTCAATATTGCTGGCATTTGATGCTTCTGTTCCAGGAAATATTCTACATGGAGATCTTGTAATTTTGTGCACGATTTATTTTATGCATGATTTTAAAAATAGCCACCCAAATCTTTCTTTATATTTACAATGTTTGTCATTTTTGAAGTATGTTAGAGTTGGGCATTCTGAAACCTTGGGGAGATGCTGTATGTGATAGGTTTTGTAAGCAGCTGAATATAGAGGTAAGATATTGTAAAACAGGTCATGGGGGTGGAACATAACTTTTAAAATAGTTTTTTTGTTATAGCAGGACATCTGCTCCAGTGAGTTAATATTGCTAATTCATATACAGTGTAGATGTTTGAAATCTGAAATAAAAACATTAAATTCTGGATATACTCAGCAGGTCAGATAGCATCTGTGGACAGTCCCAGTTCTTCCCCTGGGTCTTCCATTGTATCTCTGACCAGATGCTGCCGGATGGACTGTGCTTCCTGCATTTTCATTATTGAATGCATTTTGTGATTATTTAAACACTGTGTGAAACATGGCAAGCAATCGCACACGATGCCAAACAATAATATGATAGCAGCCAGATAATATGTTCATCTATCTGGTTGTCAAAGCAGACACCGTCAGAAGACTAAGGAAGTTCGGCATGTCCAGTGACTTTACCTAACTTATCCTGATGCACTATAGACAGTGTCCTGGTGGAATGCATTACAACTTGAGTGTGGCAAATACTTTGCAACGTACCATAAGAAATGACAGTTGTTCGTGACCCTGACCCTAAACCAATCTCTCCAACTCTTCCAATCAACTCCACCTATGATACACGCTGCTTTGGAAAAGCAGCCAATGTAATTGAGGACCCCTCATACCCACGGCGTTCTGTCTCCTCCCATTGAAAACCCAAAAGCTGGAAAGCATGTTCGACAAGATTCACTAAAGTGGTGTTCAGATGATGTGATCAGGCTATTAAATACACACTTTGTATGCTGAGGAGGTAATCCCCAAATCCCAATCGACCTCATTGTGGCCGTTGCACTTTCTATATCAGCATATTATCAGGTCAGGTCGGGAGGATTTCCCTTGCGCCACGGCTGCCATATAATCCCGTGCTACCTGCGCCATGGTAGGATAGTCAGTGACTAAACCGTCTCCCCCACCTGGTTTGCCAGGTGAGAAGGGGGCTGTAGATCCCAGCAGGACCAAGAACAAGACCTGTCAAAGGGCGGATGAGCTCGCGAGCCAACGGTCATCCACACTTCAGTAGAAGTTGCGATCACTGTCGTACATAGCATTGTAAGGAATGATGATAACGCACACTCACCAAAATCCTATACTTCCAGCGGCGGAAGTCTGCAGGAACTGGAGGACACTGATGTGTGACAATAGACAATGGTCAATGGTCATAAATGCACCCAATATGTGCTGGTAATGCCCTGTTTGGCAGCTTGTTGACCTCTGCATTTCCCTCCTACAGGGTTTAGGAGCCGTTGCTGTGGACGGAGAGACAGGGATGTGAGCGGCCATTGAGGGTGGCCAGGTGAGCCTCCACCCCAGGCTGAGCTTCGAGGGGCTGTGCTTCAATGGAGGACCACATGACGAGGCACAACAAGGAGAAGCGTTATGAGTGTGACGTGTGTGGCAAGGCCTGGCGGCGCCCGAGCGAGCTGGAGATCCACCAGCGGGTGCACACGGGAGAACGCCTCTTCAACTGCTCAGAATGCGGCAAGAGCTTCACCAGCTCCAGCCACCTGCTGGAGCACAACCGCGTGCACTCTGGCGAGAGGCCCTTCAACTGCTCCGACTGCGGCAAGAGCTTCAAGATGGCGCAATCCCTGAAGATGCACCGGCGGGTGCACACAGGCGAGAAGCCCTTTGGCTGCTCCATGTGCGGCAAGAGCTTTTACCTGATGTCGGGGCTGCGGCTGCACCGGTGGGTGCACAGCAGTGAGCGGCCCTTCATGTGCTCTGACTGCGGCAAAGGCTTCATGTTGTCCACGGACCTGAAGCAGCACAGGCGCGTGCACACCGGCGAGTGCCCCTACACCTGCAATGACTGTGGCAAGGGCTTCACCCACTCCAGCTCCCTGTTGAAGCACCAGCGCACACACAGGCGAGCGTCCCTACACCTGTGCCCAGTGCGGCAAGGGTTTCATCCTGTCTGGCAACTTGTTGACGCACCAACGCACCCACAGCGGCGAGCGACCATACACCTGCGCTCTGTGCGGCAAGGGATTCGCCCAATCCAACAGCCTGCTGTACCACCAGCGCACCCACAGCAGCGAGCGCCCCTACACCTGTGCCCAGTGCGGCAAGGCCTTTGCTCGCTCTGACAACTTGTTGACGCACCAGCGCACCCACACCGGCGAGCGACCATACACCTGCGCTCTGTGCGGCAAGGGATTCGCCCAATCAAGCACCCTGTTGTACCACCAGCGCACCCACACCGGCGAGCGACCCTACACCTGCGCTCTGTGCGGCAAGGGATTCGCCCAATCCAACAGCCTGCTGTACCACCAGCGCACCCACACCAGCGAGCGCCCCTACACCTGTGCCCAGTGCGGCAAGGCCTTTGCTCGCTCTGACAACTTGTTGACGCACCAGCGCACCCACACCGGTGAGCGTCCCTACACGTGCGCTCTGTGCGGCAAGGGATTCGCCCAATCAAGCAGCCTGCTGAACCACCAGCGCACCCACACTGGTGAGCGACCCTACACCTGTGCCCAGTGCGGCAAGGCCTTCAATCGCTCCGGCACCCTGCTGTTGCACCAGCGCACCCACACTGGTGAGCGACCCTACACCTGTGCCCAGTGTGGCAAGGCCTTCACTCGCTCTGGCAACTTGTTGACGCACCAGCGCACCCACACAGGCGAGCGTCCCTACACCTGCGCTCTGTGCGGCAAGGGATTCACCTAATCAAGCAGCCTGCTGAACCACCAGCGCACCCACACCGGTGAGCGACCATACACCTGTGCCCAGTGCGGCAAGGCCTTTGCTCGCTACGGCACCCTGTTTTGCGCCAGCGCACCCACACTGGTGAGCGACCCTACACCTGCGCCCAGTGCGGCAAGGGCTTCATCCGCTCCACCCATCTGCTGTCCCACCAGCAGGTGCACACCGGCGACCATCCCTTCCCCAGTCCAGTGTGTGGAGAGCGCCTTGCCATGGCCTCCCACGCCCTGTCTCACCAGCGCGTGCACACCAGTGGCCAGCCCTACGACTGCCCGTACTGCGGTGAGGAGTTTGACAGCTCGCGGGGGTTGCGGCAGCACCGGCGGACCCACGCCGGCGAGCAGCTGCTCCCACTGTGACTAGAGAGCAAGGGAGCTGCGGGAGCACCAGTGGATACACACCGGAGAGAGACCCTTTGTGTGCGCTGAGTGTGGCAAGGGTTTCACGCGCATGTCCAGCCTGTGACAGCACCAGCATACCCACAGCAGGGAGCGTCCCTTCCCCTGCCCGTCCTGTGGCAAGGGCTTCAGCCGCCTTGACCACCTGCTGGAGCACAGGCGAGTCTACACCGGCCAGTGCCCCTTCACCTGCCCTCTCAGTGGCAAGGCCTTTGCCGGCTCCTCCAGCCTATTGGCACACCGCCACGTGGATGGGCGCTGTTTAGGTAAACACAACATACTGGATGGAATGGGTAACGTTTCGGGTCGCTTCTTCAGTCACCCATTCCTTCTCTCCAGCCTGTCCTACTGAGTCACCCCAGCATTTTGTGTTCCTTTTTCAAAACCAGCATCTGTAGTTCCTTGTTTTTAAACCATCTGGTTAACCATCTCTGCACCTTCCCCAAAGCCTCCACATCAGTCCTGTAATGGAGTGACCAGAACTGTATGCAATACTCCAAATGCCACCTGACCAATGTCCCTTAAAGCTGCACATCTACATTCCTCCCTCCCCATACTCTCCCCTCTCCCTCCATCTCCCCCCCCCCACTTGAACACAAATTTCCTCCACTCCAGCCTCTTGTGCCCCCCCTCCTGCAGGGATGACCATGTATAAATGACAGTACAATGTATTGATGTTTTACATCATTTTTATTAGAAGCAAATACATATTATGCTAAAAACATTTCATTTGTATCAATCATACACTATTAATATTATCAATGGTGGCTTCATTCTGCTTCTATTTTGTTTTAATAGATAGAGTGTAAGAAAGAAAAAAAGGAAAAATCCCACAAATGTCAAGATAAAGAAGAAAGAATGGAATGATTTACTAATAATACATAATTGGAGATAGGTTCACAGATTTTAAAGTATAACTTTTCATCTAATCCTGAGTTCAAGTTTCAGTTAGGTTCCCGTGCCGAGCTAATCTACCCCTTCAAATAATCGATGAATGAAGCCCATATTCTAAGCAGTTCTGATGGAGTGACACGCTGAGGGTAAGTACTGATGAAGACACAAAGATAGTGGGGTAGAGCTGATGGTGTGACACTTTGGTTAAGTACAGGAGGAATGACACTCAGGCGTAGGGCTTTTGGACTGCACACGGGTTGTGGTACTACTGATTGTGGATATTAAGATAAGTGGTGTTGTGGATAATGAAGTAGATTTTCAAAGTCTACAGAGAGATTTAGTCCATTTGGAAGAGTGGCTGAAAGATGGCAGATGGAATATAATGCTGATACGTATAAGGTGTTACTTGGCAGGACAAATCAAAATAGGACGTACATGGTAAATGGTAGGGAATTGAGTAATGCTGTGGAACAGAGGGATCTAGGAATTACTGTGCATAGTTCCCTGAAGGTGGAATCTCATGTAGATAGGGTGGTAAAGAAAGCTTTTGGTGTGCTGACCTTTATAAATCAGAGCATTGAGTATAGAAGTTGGGATGTAATGTTAAAATTGTACAAGGCATTGGTGAGGCCAATTCTGGAGTATGGTGTACAATTTTGGTCGCCAAATTATAGGAAAGATGTCAACAAAATAGGGAGAGTACAGAGGAGATTTCCTAGAATGTTGCCTGGGTTTCAGCACCTAAGTTACAGAGAAAGGTTGAATAAGTTAGGTCTTTATTCTTTGGAGCGCAGAAGGTTCAGGGGGGATTTGATAGAGGTCTTTAAAATGATGAAAGGGATAGACAGAGTTGGCGTGGATAAGTTTTTTCCATTGAGAGTAGGGAAGATTCATACAAGAGGACATGATTTGAGAATTAAGGGACAAAGGTTTAAGGATAACATGAGGGGGAACGTCTTTACTCAGAGAGTGGTCGCTGTGTGGAATGAGCTTCCAGTGGAAGTGGTGGAGGCAGGTTCGATTTTATCACTTAAAATTAAATTGGATAGGTATATGGACGGGAAAGGAATGGAGGGCAATGGTCTGAGTGCAGGTAGATGGGACTAGGTGAGAGTAAGTGTTCGGCACGGACTAGAACGGCCGAGATGGCCTGTTTCCCTGCTGTATATGGTTATATATGGTAAGTGTCTATCTATCAGTGCTACAACACAATGCGTCTCAGGACTACCCCACAGTGTTTCATTCCAATAGAACTACCCCACGGTGTGTCACTCCATCAGTACTATTTCACAGAGCCATTCCAGCAGTGCTGCCCCACAGTGACACTTCCGTCAGTACAACCCCACATAATGTCAGTCCATCTGTACTAGCCCAGAGTTTCCTTCGATCAGTAAAACCCACAATATTTTACATCACCAGTCCTACCCCATATTTCTCCACTTCGTCTGTACTATCCACACAGTGTCTCACTCCATCAGTACTGCTCCAGTGTGCCCCACCATCTGTACCACCACAGTGTGTCACTTCATCTGTACAACCGCACAGTGTGTCACTCCATCAGTACCACCACAGTGTCTGCCTCCATCAGTACAACCGCACAGTGTGTCACTCCATCAGTACCACCACAGTGTGTCACTCCATCAGTACCAGCACAGTTTGTCACTCCATCAGTACAACCGCACAATGTGCCCCACCATCAGTACCACCACAGTGTGTCGCTCCATCAGTACAACCGCACAGTGTGTCACTCCATTAGTACCAACATATTGTGTCCCTTCATTAGTACCACCACAGTGTGTCACTCCATCAGTACCACCGCACAGTGTGTCACTCCATCAGTAACACCACAGTGTGTCCCTCCATCAGTAACACCACAGTTTGTCACTCCATCAGTACAACCGCACAGTGCCCCACTCCATCAGTACCACCGCAGTGCGTCACTCCATCAGTACAACCGCACAGTGTGTCACTCCATCAGTACCACCACATTGTGTCCCTTCATTAGTACCACCACCGCAGTGTGTCACTGCGTCAGTACCACCACAGTGTGTCACTCCATCAGTACCACCAGTGTGTCACTCCATCAGTACCACCACAGTGTGTCACTGCGTCAGTACCACCACAGTGTGTCGCTCCATCAGTACCACCACAGTGTGTCCCTCCATCAGTACCACCACAGTGTGTCACTCCATCAGTACCACCACAGTGTGTCACTGCGTCAGTACTGCCCCATTATTGTCCCGCCATCAGTACTTTGCCAATGTGTGTCACTCCATCTGTGGACGGGGACGGGGCAACCCAGAGAGGGGGAATAGAGAACGTAGGAGAGAAACAGTTCAGAGAGAGTGACATCAGTAAGGATGGAGGGAGAGAGACAGAGAGGATGTTGAGATGCTGCATCATCCGCCGTTTTATTCAATTCTGAGGCGGGAATGTTTCTGTTCTCTGAGTGTCGTGAGTCTTTTGGGTCGTTCCTCCTCAGAGGTAATGAAGGCAGAGAATGTTATTGCCCCATGGTATAGTCAGATCTATTCCAGGCAAGCAGGGAGTGAATGGTTCCTGGGGTCAGCGGGAGTGTGGGGTTGAGCTCACAGTCAGTCAATCAAAGCGCGATCATATTGAGTGGTGAAGCAGAATGGAGGGGGAGGGCATTATATTCTGAAGTGATGTGTTGAACTGTCCAGTCCACCTTCAAACTGGGCACCAGAAGCCCTGAGAGGGTCCCTGAAATTTGGCATTGCCTTTCCATTCAAACGGATTGAAGGAAATCAGACAAACCTCCATGAGGTGGAGTGTTACATCTCATGGAGTTTGAAACAATATCCCCTTTGCTGGAACAATGCCGTCGCGGCCAATTTCCATCCCTCAGTATCTATCGCCACAATCCCAGTCTTTGGAGTTTCTCAACCAATTCCCTGATTAAATCACAACCTGTCTCAGCAGGGATTTCACTCGGCTGATGTCATCTGTTTGTGAATCATTTCAAAATCTCTATTTTTAAACTCTGTTGAAACTTCCCTGTCCCGGTGGAGACGGAAAATGGTATAAAATCTCCAGGAATGTTCTGCCCCAGCATTTCATTCTGTGACATTACCGTCAGCTCACGTGGACACGTCGTTGGGCAAAGAAAATGGGGCAGCATGTTAATGAATATTTCGACGTGGAGAAAATCCTGTACGCGATCATTGTTGCCGTTGGAGTCCCTGGTAAGTGAGCGGAACAATTCAAGTTTTATAACTCCGTGTGTTAACTGGTGTTGACCTGGTTCTGATCATGTTACACGTTCCCAACTGATGATCGCTGTAAAAGAATATGTGAAGAATATCAATCCTCTCAGTGAAATATTTGTGAAATATTTAGGTCTTTATTCTTTGGAGCGCAGAAAGTTAAGGGGGGACTTGATTGAGATCTTTAAAATGATGAAAGGGATAGTCAGAGTTGACGTGGATTAGCTTGTCCCATTAAGGGTAGGAAAGATTCAAACACGAGGGCATGACATGAGAATTAAGGCACAAAAGTTTAGGGGTAACATGAGGGGGAACTTCGTTACTCAGAGAGAGGTGGCTGTGTGGAATGTTCTTCCTGCAGAAGTGGTGGAGGCAGGTTCGATTTTAACATTTAAAAGTAAAGTGGATAGGTATATGGACGGGAAGGGAATGGAGGGGTATGGTCTGAGTGCAGGTAGATGGGACTAGGGGAAAATAAATGGTCGACACGGACTGGAAGGGCCGAGAAGGCCTGTTTACGTGCTGTAATTGTTATATGGTTATATGTTGTTATATGAATTTGCTGTGATTTTTCTTATTTTCAGACATCTGAAACTAACCCTCTTTTTCTCTCACTGCTGCCGAGCGGGAGCCACTAGAATGTTGTTCTTGCCTTCAGTGGGACCTTGCCCAGAGTTGTCCCAGTGCTCTGGACATACAGGCAGGCAGCTCTCCGGGACCGTGTGACTGGGAGAGAGGGGTTCACATTGTGAACTTCATTGTGTGTGTGTGTTATTGATCAGAGTGAACAGCCGCTCCTGTGGACACTGGGTCTCACTGTGGAGTCTGTCTTTCACAGTCGGATTCCACCGTCACTTGGATCGATCACCTGGACGCCGAACGAACGGCGTGTGTGTGTGTGTGTGTGTGTGTGGGTGTGTGTGTGCGTGTGCGAGTGAGTGTGTAGTTACTGAACTGAGCTCACTGTGTGGGATGAATCCATTAACGGAGCAGCTCTGCTGCCGGATTCCATGTTGTCCCCGCCATCCCGCTGGAAGCCTCCTCGTCCCCATCAGATGCCGAGTTCCCAGAGCCCTGGTTACAAGCGGCCGCTCACGGTTAAGTCTGTGAAACCGGCCCCATCAGAGACTGTGATCAAGTTTAACTATAGAAGGGGCCATTGCGTCTGTTGTAGCGGGTGAGTGCTCCGTCCGTCCCCGCCCGTCCTTTACCCCACCCGCCCGTCGCCTTATCTCTGCTCCCCTGAAGCAGGCAGGCAGGTCGGGCACAGTCGGAGCCGGCTCTGACATTGTTAAACTTGCAGCAGCCGCGCACCGACTCCAACACTCCTGATCTTGAGCTGAAAGTCGAGCCGGTGTTTAGTCAGCCCCGGAGACCGAGTTGAGTAAATGCCCAGTGTCCTTTCCCTTGTCTTTCCGCAGTGAATTTAGTGGCGATTGTGATCCTGTCCCGGGGCCGGCCTCTCCACCTGCACCACTCGCTACCTGGTGGCCATGGCAGCGGCCGATCTACTGGTCCTGATCATCGAGGTCATTTTGTATCAGCTCCGATATCATTACTTTTATTGGAGTTTCCTGTCCATCTACCCTGTGTGCAGTGTTGTCGATGTACTGAAGTATGCAGCTACAGACTGTTCTGTCTGGTTCACCGTCACTTTCACCTTTGATCGCTTTGTCGCCATTTGTTGCCAGAAGCTGAAAGCTAAATATTGCACCAGGAAAACTGCGGCTGCGGTTCTGGCAACAGCCGGCGTTCTGCTCTGTGTGAAAAACCTTCCCCGCCACTTCATACGGGAACCCCGGACAATCATCGACAATGTCCCGTGGGAATGTCTCATAGTGGCCAGTTATTACACTGACCCCGGGTGGGTGGCATTTGACTGGATCGACACGGTTTTAACTCCTTTCCTCCCTTTCGCTGTAATCCTGCTGCTCAACGCTCTGACAGTCCGCCACATTTTAGTGGCCAGTCGGGTCCGTAAGGGGCTGAGGGGTGAGATCAAGGCGGAGAACCGCAGTGACCCGGAGATGGAGAGCAGGAGGAGGTCTGTGATTTTACTCTTCACCATCTCCGGCAGCTTCATCCTCCTGTGGCTTACGCTGGTTGTACATTTCGTCTATTATCAGATCACTGGAGCTGCAAATGACCCGAATGATTCTCAATATATCTTTAACAACGTCTCGTATTTGCTGAAGAATGTCAGCTGCTGCACCAACACATTTATTTACGCGGTGACCCAGTCCAAGTTCAGGGAGCAGCTGAAGAGCGCGGTGAAATATCCGCTCACCTCAGTGCTTCGGCTCATTAATAAATCCCCGCCCTGAGCGCATCCATCCCAGAGGCGGCCGCAGTCTCTCCACTCCGGGCTCCGGCTCCTGACATTCACCGCCGGAGCCATGAGGGAGGGGGGAGCTGGCCAAAGTTGACTGAAAAGATGCCCTAGCAGGGATGAGAGAGAGGGAGTGGAACAACAATGGCAGGTATTTCTGGGAATTATACAGAAGGTTCCTAGGGAAGTAAGTAAAGGGCGACCGTGGCTGACAAGGGAAGTCAGGGACTGTATAGTAATTTAGGCGAAGAGGGAGAGTAAAAAGGAGGAGAGAGAGGGCGAAGAGAGAGAGAGAGAGAGAGAGAGAGAGAGAGAGAGAGAGAGAGAGAGAGAGTGAGAGAGAGAGAGAGAGAGAGAGAGAGAGAGAGAGAGAGATCACGGTAAATATATATGGAGAGAAAAAGAGATGACTGGATGAGAAAGAGAGTGGGGGGGGGGGTGAAAGAGAGGAGAGAAAGGAAGGGAGAGGGAGATAGAGAGAGAGAAAGAGTGAGAGAGAGACAGCGATATATAGAGTGAGCAGTCGAGAACCAGTGGCCACAGTTTAAGAATAAGAAGTCGGCCATTTAGGACTGAGATGAGGGGAAACTTTTCCTCCCAGAGAGTTGTGAATCTGTGGGATTCTCTGCCACAGAAGACAGTGGAGGCAAATTCACTGGTTGTTTTCAAGTGAGAGTTATTTAGCTCTTAGGGCTAGCGAGTCTTTCTTCACATGAAAGTCCTGCCATCCCAGGAATCAGGAAGAGAGGGGATCTCATTGAAACATATAAGATTGCTAAG